>MU273665.1:0-54139 GCA_022160365.1 Vararia minispora EC-137
GGGAGCCGGTTACGAGCCGCTCGCGACCGGCTCACTGTGCCCTGTAATTGGTTATTACCAGATATGGACCATCTTCGGCCATCGCGACTCCGTGATGGTTTATTACGGGCAGCTATCATACAATCATAATGCATCATAACCCGGTTATCATTTTCCCGGGCTTTTCGCGATGTATCCAATGGTGCATACAAGGGTGCTATGCGAAAAAGAAATCAGCAAGAACAAAAGGCTTTCTTGATGGGCTGGCAGGTGCCACTGCATTATTGAAATAAGCACGGTACACAATTTACTGGACTATTGTGATTTGTGGTGAACATGTAGCGGCCCCAGCAGTACTAGTGTCTCGAAGCCAGTAGCCCGAGCGTTATATCGGTTACAGGTGACGGAGGAGCGCATATGGTTGTTGAGATACGGATTCAGATACGCCGTGTTTCCCAACTTTGAGCCTCCCTGGTACTGACCGATTGTCGAAAACCATCACACACTGCGACATGGAACGAAAAAAATTAACTAATTCTATATCCTAAGGGTACAATGTCCTTCATAAGTAGTCGTTAATTAGCACAACATGCTGAGCTTGGAATCCACCCCAGACACATCATGAATCGGACAGCATCTCCCGCTTGACCTCCTGCTTGACGTCGGCAACATTCGCGAGCCCGGGTAGCGGTATTTTTATGCTCCCATGCTGCGTGAGCTGCCGTCGGATCTGCTCCGTGATGAGCTCATGCAACTTCGGGACGTCCGCGAGCTTGGCGCGACTGCCCAAAAGCGACGATGTCTCGAGCTCGAGGGTGAAGTCTGGAGGAATTGAAATCGTGATTGCTGGTGCAAGGGAGGTGGATAATGGCGGAGAGACAACGACCTGTAGCCGACGTCAGAGATCGCATCGAAGGTGCCACAGCGGATACGCTTACAGTACAGGCGAAAAGGGAGAGAGAGATTGTTAGCGAGACTGGGAGCTGTGCAAAGGCAAAAACGGGATAGTTGAAAAGATATGCTGTTGATAGGGATACAGACAGGGTATCGGTATACGCCAGGTCAAACTGAACCTGCTAGCACGGCACTGTTACAACGAGCGCCGGAGCTGGCTTAGGCTACGTACGCTGTCCCGTTCATTCGGCACAGATTTGTGGCGCGCGTTAGATAGCCGCGGCGCAGACATGCCGAGGTCAATGGTATGAATGGTTATAGGACTCTGAGGCAGCACAGGTAATTGTGAGGATATACGCGCAGCACGTAGGACGCACCAGCATCTCCTTCGGCCTGATTGCGTTGGCAAATTCCTGCACTCTCTGCCGCATGAGGTCTTCCCCTTTGGAATTGGAGAGGTCATCTCGTAACTTTGACCGGTATGCATCAACGATCTACAGCAAAAGTTATCCAGGGGTGGCGTAACATAGCAGAGTGGGTACGTACATGGGCAAGCATTACATTTAGCCATTCCGTAGACTCGCCGAGTACTGCGAGGGGACTCTTTCCCTGCTCTGTGTACGGCCGTTCGCGTGTAGAGCGAGGGCGGTACGAGGTGGAGTGATCAAGGGTGTCCTGAGTAAGGAAGAGATACTTGAAGATGAAGACGAAGAGAGTAAGAATGGAGAGCTGGCCGATGATGAGGCCCTGGGTGAAGGTTGGCTGAAAGCCAAAGAAAGAGGTATTGACCATAGCTGGTTGTGTCAGTGTTCAACGACTGTGCCGACCTTGCTCGTTGGCGAAGTATCCAGTCGAACGAACGGGAAACAGCCGCGGCAGGGATGCGGTCGTCAATGCAGCCTTGCAGGACGTCTGGAATTACGATCACAACAGAGTTGGTTTCCGCACGCACGTGAATTTCTCCTCCCGTCACTCGTCTGCATTAATATTTCTGCCCTTCTCACTCCGCCGATCATCGTGGCCTCATGGCTACCCCGATTGCGTCGTCTAGCAGGCCCTCGACGCCGTCTAGGAAACGCTCAAAGTGGGACGCGGGCGACGCCGAGGACGACGCTGACGCACAACCTATCGTAAAGCGACGTGCCAAGGCTCCTCGCCACTCGAGGACGTCCGAACTTGCTCTGCCAGAAGACTCACCGAGCCGTGCCGCCTCTCCGGAAACCGTCCCCAGTCACCCGAGACGACCTTCTTCACACAGCGCGTTTGTCCCTCCGCGGACACGCCATCCGCCCATCATACCCTCGCGCTCCGTGTACAGCTACGAGCGTCTGAATTCGATCGAGGAAGGTTCATACGGCGTCGTCTTTCGTGCCAAGGACAAGCTCTCCGGTGACATTGTCGCCCTCAAAAAGCTCAAGCTCGACGAAGAAAAACATGGTTTTCCTATCACCGCACTCCGCGAGATCAATGCGCTGATGAACGCCCGACACGACAACGTCGTACGCATCCGCGAGGTCGTTGTCGGTGACACGCTCACACAGTACGTCGTCCGTCCACTCAAAACAAAAGATACACTGTCAGCCCGGCTTCTATCCCCTTTGCCCACTCGTCGCCGAAAGGGTGTTCATCGTCATGGACTTCATAGAGCACGACCTCAAGACACTCCTCACCCTAATGCCTCAGCCGTTTCTCCAGTCTGAAATCAAGACGCTCATGCTTCAGCTCCTGTCTGCCGTCGCGCACTGCCATGCGAATTGGATTCTCCATCGCGATCTTAAGACGAGCAATCTACTCATGAACAATCGAGGCACGATTAAGGTTGCTGACTTTGGTCTCGCGCGACGGTATGGAGATCCTGTCGGCGTCGGTGGCATGACTCAGCTGGTCGTGACTTTATGGTACCGGTGTGTTTTTTCCTCGCGACGATAAAACCACTTTTAATCCGTACAGAGCCCCGGAGATCCTTCTTGGTGCAAAGACATACTCTACTGCCGTGGACATTTGGTCCGTCGGCTGTATCTTCGCCGAGCTCCTTCACAAAGAACCGCTGTTCCAAGCTAAATCCGAGCTCGAGCTCATCGACATGATTTTCAAACTTCTTGGACCCCCGACCAGCAACACTTGGCCGGGATACAATGAACTCCCACTGGCCAAGACGCTCGCGCCGCGCCCGCTGCATGCTCCGCAGTTCCGGCAACGATTCCCGTACCTGTCGATGGCGGGGCTAGATCTGCTTATGTCGATGTTGACGTATGACCCGGAACAGAGAATCTCCGCTGAGAACGCTTTGCAACACCCGTATTTCACGTACGTGCTGGAGAGGCTTGCTCGAGGCGTTGCTTAACCGCCGTGGTCCCAGGGAGTCGCCTTTACCAAAGCACCCTGACTTGTTCAGTTCATTCCCTTCTGCTGCAGCCGGCGAGAAGTGCGTCTTGGTTTTCACATTACCTGGTCTACTTTTCACTATTGTGCAGACGGCGTAAGCCGTTCGAGAGCCCACGTGCACCGTCAAGGATTGCAGACAAGCTCCTCAACGATTTGGAGGGCGCATAGGAGCCTGGCATCATAACCAGGGCCCGTTTAATACCTGCCCATATCTGCTTTTGGAAGTGCTCGTAGTGATTACATTCGTGGAATACATCAGAACCATGCACACGCCGAAAGGTCTTGGATAGTTTAGAGCTGGTGAGCCCAATAGCAACCTGCAAGAGCAATGTCTTTCCGCCTCGAGATCAATCTAGATCTGGAAGGGCGTCGAGCATCTGGCGCATCTTATTGAATCGTGCCCGTGTACGCTCCATCGCACCGCACTTGTCGTAGTACTGTTGCACCTCCTCGACAGTAAAGCGAAACTCACGCGCGATATCCTGGATGCTCTGGTCCACGACGTGTAGTGCACTGTCCCTTGGAGCACCGGTGAGTAAAGTCGGGCACTAAGCGAGGGTAATCAACGCACGTCCTGGCACGCTTCGTTTGCCTGCCGTCCTCCTCGCCATCGTACCTCCTCTTCGCCCAGTTCGGTTGAGTATGGTTCCCCTCCCTGATCGCCCATTCCGGGTCAGACTCCACCGACTCCGTCCTCTGCACACGCGCCAGCCCGGGTCCGGGAATATGCGGATGTTCCAGCGGACCGTTCCCAAGCCTGACGAGGTCGTCGGGGTGCGGTGGCGGCATCATCGGCGGTCCAAGTTGCGGGTACATGTGTGGGGGTGGATGTGCAAGCATCGGCGGCATTGCACCGGGATGGGGCATACCATGCGGCGCGAAATGCTCGGGGGGCATCGGCATCGCGAGCGGGTGCATTGGCATCTGGTTTGGTTGCTGCTGCATATTCTGTGGCTGCGAAGACAATTGATGTGATTCGGAGGGCTGAAACGCGTCGTCGTCGTCGGTGACAGTTTCGGTCGTGGACAGCTTTTTGCGCCGATTGCGAGACCTTGAACTCGCCTTCTCCTCCGGCTTGCGTACGTAGCCGTACTGGCCCTTCTCACCAAGTGCTGGCTTGCGCTCCTCAACAATATTCGCAATGATCGCGTCGAGGCGCGTAGCGTTCTTCTTGTAGCGCTCGCGCCAGGATTGCCAAGTGTGACGGCTGACCCAAGCATAGCTAGGATCACTGGCCTGCGACGAGTCAGCGGTATGAGTCAGTGTGATACGAGGGCACAGACCCTCTCAACGAGCTGGATGTACAACCGATTACCGGTTCGGCCGCCAGTCTCTTTATATGGGATCTTCTCAGCTATCCATTGGCAGAGATGCATCTCATCCTGCTCGCTGAACTGCTGGCGCCTGCACGAATTAATATGCAAGGCTGGAGCCCCTCGACGTATCACGCACTCTTCTCCAGGGCGGCGCCCGCCCGGATTCTTGTACACAACGGGCGTGAACGTCACAGTCCCCTTGTCGATGCACTTCTTGACCCATTGGAAAGACTCCACGTACTTATCCTGCACACTCTGATACCTGTGCACCAGTCGCTGGAAAGAGTCGGAGTATTGATCGCCAAGAATAACGCGTGCTGTCTCTGAGTTGGCCGTCGGGTCACCGCCAGAGTGCTATACGGACACAGAGGTCGTGAAGTTGGAAAATTGAGAAGGCGGGTGGCGCAATAAGAACGTACCGCGATCCGCTGGCTCAGCGCCAAACGCGTATTAGGATTTGCAATGCTTGGATCGAGGTGAAATCGCAAGGGCTGCCCGTTCTCGATGAAAAGCTGCCTGATTAGGGTACCGGCAGTCTTGCACGCTTCAACAAAGGTGTAGGGCACGAAGTAGCGTTCCGGTCGTTCTTGGTTCTTGTCCCAACACATCCGCAGGCGTTCTCCTTCCGCAGAGCCTGGGACGATTAGAACGTAGCCAGCGCGCGGTATTTTTTCCTCGACGCTTCCACCAAGGGCCTGTCGCGTACCCACCGATGAGCTCCGAAGACGAGAACGGGGGAGGTGTACGCACTCGGACCTGCTCGTGCAAATTCTCCGCATCCGGAACATCCTTCTGTAGGAAAAATTTGATAGGCTGGCCGTGGGGGTCTTGAAAAAGAGCCTGCTCGATGCCAAAGTGAGGGTTGGTTCGATCTGCTATAACAACGAGCTAACCATGGATTGTGGTCGGTGGCTAGCCACAGAGTAGGGTAAGGGTTACGCGCAGCGGGTCCGCGATTGACGGGATCGTGTTGTATCACGTGCATCTCTAAATCTGTGTGCTAGCAAAGGGCGTCGAATACTATCCCTCGTACAATATTCAGGTCCATGGGCATAGATTGTGATACAGGTAGCATGGCAGGCAGGATATTATTCAAGGACCTTGCCCGGGTTCATGATACCCTTCGGGTCGATGACATTCTTCAGCTTTTTCATCAAATCAACAGCAACCCCGCCCTTCGAGTAATGAATGGCGTGCGCCTTCATCGCACCGAGGCCATGCTCAGCAGAAATTGATCCGTTATAGGATGCTATAAGAAGAGTTACTTTAAATCTCGCGGAAACCAGACAAGAAAGCATACCCGTCAATTCGTAAACGAATGGCTCTAGAGCAGTTTCGATCTCGGGGGAGTACGAGGCAGCGCAAATATTCAAGTGCAGGTTACCTGTGCCACATGTAAGCCATCGGGATAGTCAAGATGAAGACTTTCTTACTGTCGCCGACATGTCCGTACCCAAGGACGTGCTTTACAGCGTCTTCGCGCAGAAGGCCGAGCTTGCGAAGATGTTCCCGAGTGGTGTCCACGACTTCTTTGAAGGAAGCAAGAGGGATCGAGATATCGTACTTATAGGCCTTGCCCTCCTTCGAGACTGCTTCCGTGACTCCCTCCCGCAATCGCCACAACGATGCGAATTGTGCTGGTGACTGCGATATGACACCCGTAGTAATGAGAGGCTCGTCGGCACCCATGAGATCCTCAAGAAGCGCGGTCAGTTTCTGCGTTTGCAATTAGTTTAGCATTCAAGGGTATGGCATCATCAGACCAACCTCTTCGTCGTGCTTGCCATCTCCACCGCTCGTTTCGAGCAGTATGAAGCATTCCGCTCCTTCTGCCTCCTCTTCACTCATCGCCTTTCCCTGCCCGTGTTTTACAGCAAGGTTATAAGCGGTCCGGTCGACGAACTCAAAAGCCGAGAGGATCTCCGACAACTGCTGCCTCGCCTTCTTGAAGAGAGGAAGAACGTTATCGAAACTCGGAAGTGCGAGCAGAACGTTGTTTGTTGCTCGCGGGGCCGGTGGCGTCAAGATGGACACCCCAGTAATGATGCCAAGTGTGCCCTCTGCGCCGATAAAGAGCTGCTTGAGATCATACCCTGCAAAAAACACGTCTCGTATTGACCGAGGAGCGGCATGTAGACACATACCAGTGTTATCTTTCCGTAACGTCGAAAGGCCGTCCAAGATTGTACCGTCGGGAAGAACAACTTCAAGCCCGAGGACGCTACCGTGCAGCGAGCCGTATCTCAATAGTCGCAGACCACCAGCATTGGTTGCGACGTTGCCACCAATCATGCAGCTGTAATAAAAGGGCTAGGATGTGAGCATGCTCAGCGTCGACGCGGATGAATATCGCACCTCCCCTTCGCGCCCAGATCCAGCGGCATGATGTGCCCATGGGGCGCGATATACTCGGAAAGAACTTCAAGGACGCAGCCCGCATCGGCTACCAGTGCGCCTACGCCGCGCATTAAAGCACCGTGGAAGATACATTCAATGCACGCTCACCTGACACAGGGTCAAAGGAGCGCACCTTCGACATGTTTCCAAGATTTACGACGAGTTCATCCTTCAGCGGTACGCTCCCACCGACCAGCCCCGTATTCCCACCCTGCGGCACGACGCCGATCCCCCGCTCATAACAATAGCGCATGATCTCGCTGACTTGCTTCGTGGTCTGTGGCTTGAGCACCGTCGTTGATTTGCCGTGATATCGTCCGATCCAATCCGTATTATACGGCTCTAGCTCCGCTTGAGACGCCGTCTCAGAAGCTAGCGTCGACAGAACAGCGCTCGAGGGCAGTATTTTCGAAAAGTGCTCGACATCTTCGCGCGTGACGGAACTGAGGGGTGGACGCGTCGATGGGTTGTGCGAGTGGGCCCAGCGCCGTGGTACGACGGCCAGGCGACGAGCAATGATGCGAGAGCCGAACATGAAAGTGGTGGGAGAGGTCGAGGGCGTGGGGATCCCCAGACTGAGCACTTGAGCCGGAGCGAGAAGGGGGAGGGACGCGGCTCGGACCGTGCCCCCGAGACGCGTCTCAATCGCATGCGGGAAAACCGTCGGACGCGTCTTTCCTGCCGTCGACTTGCCAGTGCTCCAAACTGTACAGTGCCTCTGCGCTCGGAGAAGCCTCTCCCACCGAGGCAACGTTGTCCAATTTCTTTTTCTATGGACTCGGCGATCGACCTGACTCTTTCTGACGACGAAATCACCTTTGTGAGTATAACGCCAGGCCAACGCAGCGTCGAGGCGCGGCCGCAGACCCCCCGGCCGAAAGAGATTATCGAGGTCGATTCTGATGAAGAGGTATTTCGACCGTTCAAGATAGTCTATCCGGATGTTCTTGACGATGATGACGAGTCTGCACCACCCCGTCAGCGGCTTTCCTCTCGGAGGGGCCCAAAGCCGAAGGCTACCAGCCTGGCCACACCTTCCATCAAGCTCGAGCACAACAAGCCGAGCGAACTGTCAGGGAAACTGGATCGCGTGTTGGCCATGGCCCAGCCGACTCCGCTTGGCAAGCGCGGACGGCAAAATGAATGCTCTACGGGTGCCGTACCCAAACGTACGAAGAAACAGCAAACGACCAAACGGGAACCTAGCTCTGACTCGGACGTCATGATTCTGGACAGTCCACTCAGCATGCCTCAGGATGAAGTCTACTTTGGCGAAGAGGTCAGCCCGGGTCCAATGGAACTACGTTGCCTTGTACTGAAACTAAAAAAAGGCCTCTGACGACGAGCTTGCGCACGACGGATACGACATCCACCGAGAGTCAAACGTAGGTCCTCGTATAAGTATCATACCCGGCTTGATATCGAAGCCGTTCAGTGGTCCCGTCCGGCGCGGGTTCGCTCGACAGAGCCAGAAGTGCCTCATCGACCGCACTCCGTCTCGCTTGCCGATCCTATCGCACGTTCCTCCATGCGCGGAGGGAGCGTTTGGCCATCTGATGTGACCTTCACCGGATTGCTTCCCTCGATCCCTCCAAGAAAGAGGTCCATATTACGTTTGGTAGGCCCGATCGCTTGAATTGCCGGAGGTGTAAGGGTTCACAGGTGTCTGCAGACTGCCTACATCCGAAAGACGCGCCCGCAGACCTTTCCCATACATCATTTAAGGAGAGCACAGGACTCCATCCGACCCGCAACCTCATACCACGCCGGCCCATGGGAACGGAGTGGCACGCTGAGAAAATACGAACTAGATTTCAAGCGCAGATTCCGCTTCCCACGGCAGGGGAGCGGGGGTCAGTCCACCGACGCCCCCGACGTCTTTTCCTGCTGACGGTGCTGAAAAAGCGAATAGGTGTGCACGCGATCGCTCAGATTCCCGGGTTCATAGCGGTGGGCAGTGCGGCCGCGTCGGGCGTCTGGAACGAGGACGAAGAAGAGTCAGGCGAGTTTTTTCACCAGCGCTCTTCATGTCTGCTCCCAACCGGGGCATCTGCAGCGATCGACATAGCCAATGCAGCTGGCAATCTGGCGATATGGCACGGTGGACGGCGTGGGTGAACGATTGCCTCCCCTGCGACCTTCGTAGCTTATATGGTCGCTCTAGATCATATGTTGGAGGCACACACCCAGCCGCGCGGCGGGCGCGATAAATACTTTAGCGTCCTGGACGTCGCCTTTGACCCGACCGAGTATGTGCACGCACTGCAGCACTGACGGCTGTTGACAGCCATCCAGGCACGTTCATCCTAAGATCGTCACGGCCGGAGGCGATGGGATGGTCCGCGTATGGCACCACAACGACAGACCGCCACCGATCAGAGTCAGATCGCCGCCCGCGGCCGACATGCCGGTCGACGACGCCCGATCGGACGCAGCCGTCGCTCTTGAGCACGAGCGGCACCGTCTACGGCGAATCGCGCGGGAATTGCACGAGCTCCAGTGGGAGGAGTCTGGAGGATTCTCCGAAGACCCGCAGGAGCGTAGGCGCATCTTGATTTCGTCTTTCCTCCCATGCTGACCGCCAGCGTCAGTCTACCCCTGGCGCAGGGACAGAGGGCCCGGGCGCTACGCGCACCCCATATCCTTGCGATTCCGCCAGGCGGCGGCCGACGACCGAGCCCTTGCGATCGGCTGCACAGACGGGTGAGTTTTCCGCGCTTTCCCTCGCTCTCTCGCCTGCCACGACGTCCGCAGCAACGTCTACGTCTACGAGGACTACCTCCCGGGCCTCGAGAACCCAAGGACGGAACACTACAAGCTCAACGTCGACGCGGCCCGGGCCCATCCGGTGGGCGAAGTCCTGTGGGGCCGGGGAAACTGGCTGTACGCGTCGTCCGAAGGCGACGGCATCGGCCGGCACCGGGCGTTCGAGTTCGGGCGTCGTCGCAATGCCGTCCACGATTTCGAGGACCAGAACGGCGCGAGCGGCGACGCGATGGCTCTCAGTCCAGCCCGTGCGCCGTCTCATCTCGTCCCTAGACTTCCCGTTCCCCGCTCACCCCTCACACACAGGCGACGTGCTCGCGATCGCCAGCACCGATGGCAGCGAGCACACGTTGCGTCTGTACGATGTAGCGCGCGACCGCTTCGAAAAGGCGGGGAGCATCGTCGTGCTCGAGCCCTTTGAGCGCGGGGGCAGAGGCGGGGAGGTGACGGTGGCGGCCTTTAGTCCGACGCGGGACATGCTGGCGCTGGCGCGCAACGACGACGTGGTGCACGTGTACGACCTGCGCATGCTGTGCAGCGGGCGCGGGCCTGTACACTGGTTCGGCCACGACGACGCGCGGGACGGGAACGAGTGGACGGGCGCGGGGCGCTTCGGCGTGACGCAGATGGAGTGGGTGCAGGAGTGGCGTGGTGGGATGGACGGCCAGCTCGGGATCGTTACGGGCGGCGGTGACGGTGCGTTGCTTGTTCTGTGCGTTCGTCTGTCCTCTCACGGTCCGCAGGATCGGTGGTGCTGTGGGACGTGCTGTCGTCGGGCAAGAACCCGGAGGAGCTCGCGGGGCTCGATCATGGAGTCGGTCAGTTTTCGCTCGGGGACCGAGCGGCGGGTGAGAAGCGCCTTGTCGTGTACGTGCATTCGTCCCTGCGCGCCATGTACTGACTGAGAGCATCTGCGTATTTAGCGGGGATTGCATTGGCCATGTCGACGTCTACGATTGACCCCGCGTTTGTATACATACCCGCATTGATGCAATGTGTCTAATAGGCAGAAGTAAAGGGTGCTGTCGAGGGACACTCTCAGAATAGGATTGGCTTTCAGCCTTTTGCGGAGGAATACAAAGATGGCACTTTTATAACACTCATAGAATGTACGCCCTGGGACGGACAATGAGGGGAATTCCTAGACGACAGAAGGCCAACGCAGAGGAAGTCCGGTCGGGAGAGTGGATGTTGGCGGCTTTTTGACCTCTCCGGGCCATGGGAGGGAGGGCCCGGGAGGCTTCGAAAGCGCCGAGGTCACGCGGAGAGACTCGGGCAAAGCAGATGGGATAGCGGTGCAGAGCGGACAGCAGATTCAAAAGCCTGGGCACGGGCGGTGTCAGCAGGTTCGGGGAGGAGAGGTCGTGCACTGACAACATTGGCAGTCGAACGGACACAATGGGGTATCTGGGTGGCGTGAGCGTCGTGCTGGATGTGTGCGGCAGCGAGACGCACCACCGCCGCCATCGGAGATGCGCAGCTCGTGTTCTTTGTATATCGCAAAGCCCTCTTCGGTGCGTTTTCCTGGAGAGGGAGTGAGGTGGACGGCAGACGGAGAAGGGGAGGACGGACTCGGGGCAGAGCCGCGCGAGTCGACGAAGCGGGCGATGTCGGCCCTGGGCTTTGTTTTCTTGGCGGGAGGGGGCGCGGCGGAGGGATCGTGGACGGTTTCCGGCTGGGGGCGGGGCTGGTTGCGCTTGCGCTTCTTGCTCTTCGTGGCGGGGGCAGTTGCAAAGATGGCGTCGATCTCGGAGGGGGGCATGGCGGGAGGGCGGGAAGAAGGAGGCGTGCCTGGGAGAAGGGACGCGGAAGACGCGGCGGCGACTCTGACTGTCGTACGCCGGCTATTGATCACGGACGATGCAGTACGTGGCGTCTTGGCGGGCGATGGGTTTGGGTGACGTGTTCTGTGCAGACAGGGAGCGGCAGGACCAGGGCCGGGGCCGGGGCCGGGCGGCGGGGGGCTGTTCGGGGCGGGCGAGAAGGCGGCGCTGGCGAAGCAGATGGCGGCGCTGAACGCAGTCGGCCGGACGCGGCAGCAGACGGCGGGCGGGCTGGGCGTCGGCACCGTGCTCGCGGCAGCCGCCCATCCGGCTGGCGGACCATCCTCGGCTCCAGAGCCTGCGCCTCCGCCCGCCCATTTCTCTCTCCAGCCCAGCATGAGCCGCCCCGGCCTCACGCCCCACCAGCAGCAGCAGCAGCACCAGCACCAGCAGCTCCTCTACCACCGGCACCGCCGCCAGCAGTTCCTCCAGGGCCTCGCCACCGTCCACGCCGGCCGCGGCAACCCCCTCCCCCCCGCCCTCACCGGCGTCAACCTCCAGGGCTACGACCCCCTCACCTCCCAGTGGAACGTCCTCGAGCTCACCCCCGACCCCGGCTACATCCGCTTCGCCGCCAAGGACATCGACCTCTTCCGCCTCTTCCAGGTCGTCACCGCCGCCGGCGGCTCCCGCAAGGTATCCCCCGACCCTCCTCCTTCCCGCTCCCGCCTCATCACCCCCAACAGATCACCGACGAACACCGATGGGCAGACCTCTTCACCATGTTCGAGATCGCCCCGGAGATGGCAAAGGTCCTCGCCTCGTACTACCTCAACATCCTCTCTCCTCTCGAGGATGCCATCATGCGTCGTCAGCAGCAGCAGCAGCAACAGCAGCAGCATCAGCAACAGCAGATACACCTCCCCGGTGTCCCTCCCCAGCCCTCCCAGCCTTCGGGCTCGCGAACTCAGTTTGACAACGCCGCCCCTCCGGTTCAACAGCACCAACCCCCGCCTCAGGCGCAGCCACCACCCCCACAGCCGCTGCAACCGCCCCAGCTGGTCTCCGGTCCCATCCACGCTCCCCCACAGGTCGCACGGAGCGCATCATCCGGAAGCCTCGCCCTGCCATCGACGGAACATGCCTCAGGTGCGACACAAAGCCTCTTCCAGCACAAAGACTCACCGCTTTGCTATATAACAGGCCACCACCCTCCGGATACAGACCCCGTCATGGACCCCGAGGCCGAAACCAGGAAACGCAAACTAGCGATCGACGAAGACGCGAAGCGCTCCCGGCAGAAGACCGGTACGTCCGACCCATCTGCTCCTCCCGTCCCTTTAACTTCTCCCTTTTCCCAGACTCCTCGCCCGCCCCCGACCGCGCCGAGGCACCCCCTTCGGCCCCGGCCTCCGCCTCCACCTCCACCATGCCTTCGCCCTCCTCCACCCAGGGCCCGCGCCGCCGCCGCGTCGAATACCGCCCGCTCCTCCGCGAAATCGACACCGACGCCGGCCGCGACCTCCAGGCCATCCAGGCCGAGCAACGCCGCTACATGGCCGGCGCCGGCGGCTGCCGCAGCCTCGACGACTGGGGCGCCCTCGAGATCGACGCCCTCACCATGAGCCTCCGCTCCCGCATCGCCCTCGAGCTCTCCTACGCCCTCACCACCCTCACCATCCTCTCCATCATGCGCAACGGCCCCAGCGGCTTCCCCATCCACCAGTGCCCCGACCTGCTCGACGAGCTGCTCGACCTCGCAGAGGAGACTGCATTCGGCGACGCCCCGGACACCCGCGACGAGCCGCTCCCGGACGAGATCGTGACGCAGAAAGAGCTCGTCCAGGCCATCCTCGACGACGCCAACGCCCTCTTCTCCTCCGACCCGCCCCAGGGCCGCAAACCGCCCCAAGCCGGCCCCTTCCAGCGCCCCGCCGACATCCTCCTCTGCATCACCAACATCCTCCGCAACCTCTCCCTCGTCCCAGACAACCGCGACGTCCTCGCCCGCCACGAGCGCCTCATGCCCGTCTGCATGCGCCTCTGCGGCGTCCGCCGCGACGCCCCTGCCCTCCTCCTCCGCGCCGCGTGCCCCGCCTTCTCCCTCACGGACCTCGTCAGCGCCCGCCGCGACGTCCTGTACCTCCTCGTCAACCTCGGCCACGCCGTCCTGCTCGCGCCGAACCTCACGCAGCCCGCCACCCCGTCCGCCACGCGCACCGCCCAACGCGTCTTCGACCTCGTCGCCGCCTACCTCCTCGAACCCGGCCCCCTCTCCCCCTACACCCTCATGCTCTCCTCCGGCGCCCGCACCCCACCCCCCCTCCCCGACGCCGCCCTCGAAGTCCTCACCCGCTTCGCCCTCCCCGACCAAAACCGCAAGACCCTCGCCCGCGCCGTCCCTATATCCCACCAGCGCGCCCTCTTCGCTAACCTCGTCCACCGCCTCCCGCTCTCCGACGCGGACTTTCACGTCCTACGCGAAGAGGCGTGGCTCGCGCACGTCGAACGCGCTATCATGGCTCTCTTCGCCCTCGCGTTTCTCGCGCCGCCCGCGCTTAAACGCGCGTATCGCGCCGATACTACCCTCGGCGTCCCGCGTCTCCTCCTGCGCCTCGTCAAGCGCTTCACCGTCGGCGTGTCGCAGCAGTTCCGCGTCTTTTACAGCGTGTGCGCGCGCCGCGTCGTCGAAACCCTCAAGGTCCTCGACGACGCCGCGGATGCGTTTGAGATTGCGCAGGCGACGGGCCCCGCGCTCGCGTTTGGGATGGGGTATGGAGATGCGGAGGAGGCGGAGGGCGACAAGGGCGATGGGCTGCTGGCGGGGTTTCAGGAGGACGTGCTGTGGGGCGTGATGATGCAGAAGGAGGTCAGCCAGGACGAGTTTATGTTTCATGAGCTCGAGAGCCTCGCGAGGGTCGGTATGCCGGTCGCCGCGTAGGTAGCGTAGGGTGGCTGTGTTTTAATATTTTGTCTTTGTTCGCTTGCCCGTTGTTACGCTACGCTTGCTTGATCGATCCATCTTTGGCGGAGGGCAACTCGACCGGTTGGTGTGGTCGGCGTTTAGTCACGCTCGGCGCCGAGGGTGCTTCCAGTTCGCCGCTGCGATGCGGCGCAAAGAGGCAGTGTTCGCTTCCGCCTTTCGCTCCTCCTCCCATCTCCACTTCCTCCTCCCCGCGCGATGAGCACCGCAGACGTAAACGACGCACCCCCGACGTACGCGCGCGAAGACGACGCGGGCTCCGACGCCGCGTCGGTGCACGCGAGGGAGCCGCAGATCGTCATTCTGCCCTCGACGGACGCCGTCCGGTTCCAGCACGGCTTCCTCGGCGCCGATGGCGAGCGAGCGGCGATCGAAGGCGAAGTGCAGATCAAGGGTGCCGACGAGACCGTATACTCGAAAGTGTGCGTCCGCCGCGCGCACGTCCGTCGTACTACTGTACTGACTCTTCGTTGCGGGCGCACACACAGGACCGTCAGCCTATGTACGACGGAGCGCGCGTACGGGCACGCGATCGAGCTCGCGTGTGCCGAGCTCACGCTCTTTGATAGTCCCGGCGCGCCGGTGCCCGCGTCGATCCCGTTTGCGATCCCGTTGACGGACGACACGCCGCAGTGTATACATTCGCCGCAGTCGTCTCTCGCTCATGTCCTCACTGCGTCTCTCCACCGCACATCCGCACCCGCGTCGCCGCCTGATGCGTCCGACCCACTCCCGCCGCCGCCGCCGTCGCCGCCGCCGCCACCGCCACCGCCACCGCCCGCTCCCGACCCGCCACCAATCTCCAAGTCCGTGACGGTGCACACGCGCCGCTTCACCTCGCACACGCACACGCTGCCTCTCGCACCCATCAAACGCTCCCTGCACGCGCCCGCGCAGATCGACGTCGAGCTCCCACGCACCACCTTCGCCGCCGGCGAGCCCATCCCCGTCTACGTGACCGTCCCGAGCCCGCGCCGCGAGCTCGTCGTCGACGAAGGCCTCCGCCTGCGCAACATCAAGGCGGAGCTCGTCCGCCTCGTCCGCGTGCGCGAGTTCCTCGACGAGGAGGACACAGCCGCGACGGCGGAGGTCGACGTGCCGGAGGACTCGGATGGTGAAGGTGACGACGACGCGCCGGGCCCCTCGCGGCCGCACAACACGAAGCTCGCCGGGCCCTCGACGTCCGCGACGGCGTACGCCCGCGCACCCCTCCGCAGCGCCGCCGGCGGCGGCGTGCTCTACAAATCCGTCGTCGCGCGCTCGGGCGCGCTCTGCCGCTTCCACACCTCGCTGCCCGTCCGGCTGCGCTTCGTGCTGCACCAAGCCTCCCCCGCGCCCTCGCCCTCGCACGTCGCGCGGCCTCTCCCGCTCCCGTCCGACGGCGCGCTCGGCAGCGACACCGAATGCGCGTCAATCTCGCAGACGACGCTCCTGCACACCGTCGCGTTCCGCCTCCGCATCCTCGCCACCTTCCGCCACACGAGCACGCACACCGAACGCGTCAGCACGCTCGCGCTCCCCGTCGTCCTGCTCCCGCCGCCCGCGCCGCTGCCGGAGGTCGAGGACGACATCGACAGCGCGTACCGCAAGAAGCACGACAAGCCGCCCGCGCGCACCGTCCGCGGCGAGGAGCCCGACGCCGCGCCGCTGTATGATCTCGCCGAGGGCCAGGCCGGCCCGTCCTATGTCGGCGCCGCGGGCGCCCCGCCGCCTTTCGACGAGCGCGACGCGCCGCCGCCCCCCTTCTGGAGCACAGACGCCCCGTCCTCGAGCTCGCGCCTGCCGACCTTCCTCGAGTCCGAGTCGGCGCTCCACCTGTACGTGCCGCCCGCAGGCGCTGGCGTGCCGGCGCACGACGCAACGTCGCACTACGACATCGCCGGCGAGGGCGTCTACTTTGGCTTCCCGGCCTCGGCGCAGTTCTCGGGGCACGCGGACGACGTCGGGGGCGCGGGCGACGCGACGCCGCCGCCGCCGCTCGAGCAGGCGCCGCTCGATGCGGACGTGACGGATCTCGCGCAGCTCGACCTCGGTGCGCCTGAACACGCGATGCATGCGCTGGGCCTCGTGCTCGACCGCACCGCCGTGCCGCCGCCGCCGCCGGCTCTCGACGACCCCGCCGACCCGCCGCCGTCGATCGACTCGGAGTATCGCTCGCGCGAAGGTGGCGCACGCATTCCGTCGCCGGCGCCGCCGATGCCGCCGCATGCGCATGCGCATACGCAGGCGGCGGCTGGGGCTCACGCGCCTCCGCCTTATCTCGTGCCTGAGGGCGAGCGGGAACACGAGCACGAGAACGTCTCGCGTCCTCCGCCTTACGTCGATTTCATGCCGCCACCGCCGCCCGACGGAGCAAGCTAGTCGCCGTCCCGGATCTCGGACGATGCCTTACCATCGCAGTTGTATAATAGAGAGGCCGTGGCAGCATACATACGGACTGGCGATATCTACAAACATCCGATGTGACCACGTAGTTCGTTCGGATAGCAGAAGGAAAACGGGGGAGGGATTACATGTAGGGAGACAGTGGGCGGGAACCGGCGTGGCGGCGTGAAAGGGTAGGGGCGCGAACCAAGTGGGCGCAAGAAGGGTTGTGGAGCGGGTGGGCAGGAAATCCAGTCGTCGTGAGGGCGGGGAGTCCGGGATCAGCAGTTGCACGCATCCTTGCCCTTCGCCTGGTTCTCCTGCAGATTGACACCGCCCTGCGCACCATCGGTACGGCCGCTTCCCGCACCTGGCCGGCCAGCACCACCGCGTGAAGATGCGAGGATGTGCTCGATAGGGATCCTCTTAGCTAGAAACCATCGCGGGCGCCGTCAGTATCAAAGGCAGGGCGTAGGATGGGTGCGGGACGTGGGATGATGCGTGTGACTGACGTACCGATTTCGGTGAAGACCTCGACGACACCTTCACCCGTCTTGGCGCTCGTCTCGAAGAACAACAGGCCTGCCTCCTGCGCATACGCCTGCGCCTCCTCGCGCGGTACCTGGCGGAGGCTCTCGGCTGCTTCGCCGCTGGAGGGCTCCTCGCCGGGGGTCGCAGTCGCATCGTCTGCCTCGTCCTCCGACTCCGCTGAGCCACCGGACGCGGAGGGAGACGGCTGGACGAGGTCGAGCTTGTTGCCTGCGAGTGCGATGACGATGTTCGGGTTGGCCTGGCGCTGGAGCTCCTTGACCCACGTCTTGGCCTTCTCGAGTGAGGCAGCCTTGGTGATGTCGTAGACAACTACCGCGGCCTGAGCATTGCGGTAGTACATCGGCTGCGAGCACGATTCGTGAGATGGGATGCGGATGGGCGATAAGTGTGACCCACCGCGAGGGAATGGAAGCGCTCTTGGCCAGCAGTATCCCAGATCTCATACCGCAAGACACGGTCTTCGAGACGGCATTTCTGGGTAAGGAACGCAGCGCCGATGGTGGGCTCCTTGTTGGCCTGGAACTCGTTCGCGACCTGAGGGGGTGGGGACCGTCAGGCACGCAACAAAGGCTCTAAGAGAAGCGCAACGCACGAAGCGCAAGACAACAGAGGACTTGCCAACTGCCGCCTCACCTGAAGATACGATAAATTTGCTTTAGCGTCCAGGAAGGCTAAGTGGCAATAGTACAAGGAGCCGCCCAGGCAGTACGGTGCGGAAGCCGTTCATGGGCTGACGGGAGCCGGGAAGGTCAAAGTCTTGAATCAGAACTCACCAAGCAGCACGAGTTTGACCTGTACGGATTTGTCTGCCGAGCCGGAAGCAGCTTCAGCCATGAGGTTGGTGGACGTTGAAGGTGTAGTCGAAGTGGGGCACAACCTCTCGCATCAGGCGAGCGCTCCGCTACTCCTGTCACACTGACCGTGATGTCACATATCTCGTTACTCGTCGTTTTCTCACGGCCCTGTTTCAGCGACTCGGCCGCGGCAGCTTGTATGGTGCCCTCCGTCTTCCTACCACTTTACCCGTCAACTTTGGCTGGGATGTGATCATGATTTGCCAAAATTTCAAGATATGCTTCCCTTGACACACATCATACGCATATAGACACATTTACCGATCGACACATCTTCCACATCGCCGATCCTACTCCCGAGCCTCGGTCCTTAGTGCACACACTTCAGCCTGTAAAGTGTAGCGAGGAACTTCTAGAAATCCGGTAGCCAGTTTAGTCACAAAGGTTTGTCTTCAAAAGATATGCCATCTTATCGTGCTGGGCTAGAGTGAGCAGATTTCTATCCTGCCCTCGTCTCCTGCTAATAAACACAATAGTCATATTCCCGTGGTTCATGGCTTGTTTACGCCTGAGCGGCATCACCAGTTCTTTGCGATTCTCGCCGCGTGAGTGAGCGGGACGGTCTTGATCCACTAAGTACCAGCGGGATCCTAGTTTGGTCTGCAGCGCATCTTCTGAGCCCGCTTCCGGACCAGTCAGGAAGCACCCTTGCTTCATTCTAGGGGTTTTCCCAACTCGAGCGACCATTCACAGGAAATTCCTGCGCTCGTGTGGTCCACTGACATTTACGGGACGCTAAATCTCGCGTCCGCCGAGCCTCTCCGTAAGAGTACAGGACCTCGCTTGGTATAATACCCCGTTTCCCTAACCAAATAAGTAGGATGGATATTCTGTAGTGAAAACGCCTTGGTCGTCCATAGCGTTTTCTGCTAGTCGATATCCATCTTCGCCAGTGCTGGCGCCGTAGACGTATCCATATGTACATCTGAAGATTATTTTATAAATCAGAAGGCAGCAGATCCACTAGGTGAATTATTCATGTCAATGTGAATACCATGCCGACTGGTATACTAGTAATCGTCGGAGCCGGAGGAGTTTTTGTCGGAGTTGGAATAAAGACTCTATACGGGCCGTGCGGGAACAAAGCTGCTTGTTCCGAATCATCACCATGCCTTGGCCTTCGAAGATAACCAGAGCCTTTGCCACTGTCGAAGTAGAGGCTCACGAGAGCCAGTACTATGGTCCCTACAACAAACTTCTCTGCACTCTATTCCCTCCAGACAGTGATTTCACTGTCTCACCTAACTACATACCGGGATATGTAGACGGCGGCGCAGACTTCATCGTCTCCTTCGAAATCACCTTTCACCAGCATCCCGTGCTCGTCCTAGAGATTAAGCCTCCCCACCACTTGTCGCTTATCTCGACACGGGAGGTAGCCGACAGGCATATTCGCCGTCGTCTGGCCGATTTGTCAGGTGTGTGTCATTGCAGATCGGGCTTTCAGGATCCTACCCCCCTTCAGAACGATCGTTACTCCCTGTCCTTCACGGCGTCAGTGCGATAGGGACCAAGCTCTGCTTCTACGAGTTTGAGAAGACGTCGGGGCGCATGAGTCCCCGGCGTATCCCCAGCGACCCTGAGCTCGTAACCGATGTTGCGCCGAAGGTGCGATGGGATTGTGATATCCTTGAAGCTAGCGGGGAGCAGCGGCTGCGAGTATTGGCGACGCAGATCATAGAGGCGTGTGAGCGTCTCCAAGCTTGAAGGTGATGATGACGTTGAGAAGATTGTGTCGGAAAACTGGAATTGAAGTTAAAACTCCCACCCGTTGTAACCAACAGTTCTGATTATAATGGTAGCTATAAGCCAAAAAAACTGGCCTGAAAGTGGGAAATTTTCTCTGAAATCAACGGGCTATATTGTGTGCTCGAGGGTAGCTCGGAGCCCTTCCCTTCCCTCCCGCTTCCTTCTCCCTTACACGAGCCACGAGTGCACAGCCGTCCCCGCACACTCGTCACCCCCAGAGTTCTTCCAAGCTTATTTCCCCACCCCAGAGGATACACAGTGTACCGTTGAAGAATCCTATCGAGTTGGAAACTTCGAGCCACCTGAAGCCACGTGTGGGCCCAAGTCAGCGACTAGTCATATTTGTGTCCAGTCGTGACCTTGACTGCCATCAAAATCACTGACTTCGGTCATTTGGACACTGACCACGCAACACTGGTGATCATAGCTTTTGACCAACAGTTGACACACAGGTTTCAACAATAGCGAGGAACATACAATCGCTTTTGTTCCACGTATGTTTAGTAAATTAAGCTCAGTTTTGCATATTGTGGGGGCGCCCCGTATCATACGGCCGCCCCGCGTACGTACAGTACCGGTTGAGAAGAATGCCGCGAGCCGGACGTCTTACTGGAAATAGTACTTTGCGCGCGTCGCCGGGTTGTGTCGGGGAAGTTGAGACGCAATCTCAACATGGGGGCATCACGTGTGTTCGGACGGTTCCTTCTTCCCCGCATTCATGGAGGCCCCGTGGACAGGCCATAAATACCAGATGACTGCATTCGAAGACGCGAACGCGACCCCCTCTCATCGCCACCATGCGCTTCGGTGTGTAACAAAGGTACTCTTACCTTACTTGGGGACAGCTAGTAATGATCACTGGCAGGTTCTGCTCAGTCCGCATTCCGACCGACTCAGGAGAGTCTACCGCCCCCTGGGGCGAACTTGGTGCTGCAGGTACCGCCTGGTCTGCCAGTGAACATACATCCTCTGGTTTGCTATGCAGCACTTAGCTTGTACTGCTCATAAAATGACCAGCTGGCTCCAGAACCCCCTCGAATTCCTCCTTCGCGGAGCAACCGTCTATCCTGACCAGCTCGCAATCGCCCACCCTGACGTGAAACATCCAGTATTCTACTCGTATTCAGTTTGGTAATACGTTTCCCCCTCGTAAGTACGCACATTAACGCCAGGTTAGGGCTCAGCGTGTTCAAAACTTCGCATATGCTCTCATTGAGAATGGCGTGCGGCCGGGGGACCGCGTCGCCGTCATTGCGCCTAATTCGTATGTCTTTCATTGTCCCGGATGCCGAGACTTTCACTAACCATCTGTCAGCCCCATGGTCGCAGGTGCGATCCTCTCTGCGCCGCAACGCTCATCTGATATTCACGCACTGCCGGTTAGACGCCTTACAGGGCGTAATCGGTGCTCGCGCCATCATCGTCTCCGTGAACATCCGTCTCACGAAAAAGGAAGTTGACTACATCCTCGAGCACAGCGGGGCGAAGCTTGTGCTTGTCGATCACGAGTTCGTGCACCTCACAAAAGATGTACGCGCACGAGTGATTGTCTGTGAAGACACGGGCAGGCCGGAGGATCCTTATGAGCAATTCCTTAGCAGTGGGCGACGTTTCAGTAGGGAAAGAGGATGGCTTGGACTCGAGATGGATGCTGACGAAACGAAGCCGAATTGCTTGAACTATACGTGAGTTGACCTAAGGCAGAATATCAATGTGAGCGAACTGAACCTGCTTCGATGACAGATCAGGCACCACTGGTCGCGTATGTTTATACCTCTATTGACAGCGCAGAGAGCTGAGTGGTGCTTTCGGTAGCCCAAAGGTGTTCTGACGACTTTAAGAGGTGACTCGTTTCTCCCCAACCGTCTAGCTAGCCTGAGTGACTGACGCCACATGGTGCGAAGGCACGTACCTAGCCGCTGTCGCCAACGCATATGAAGCGCGGTGGGTTGGCATGCTTTCCATTCGTGGATTATACAGTGAATCATAGAATCATAGGATGGGTCCAGACTCGACGTATCTCTGGTATGACGGTGCCATAGTTGCTCCGATCCTCGTTCACCGTGCTTTAATCCGTCAGGGTACTCCCAATGTTCCATGCCGGGGGATGGACTTATCCCTGTGAGCGGCTGACGATTCTCATTACTCTATGATGACCTTAGACGATTTCTTCTCAAAAAAGGGGCGAGCACATTTGCTTTCGCAACACAGGTAAGCTACTCGAGAGTAGTTCTCACCATCTGACTAGCATCGTTCTGTAGCTCATTATCCGCACTGTCAACTTTCCTACGATTTGGAAGCATTTCTTGCATTCTGGCGTAACACACTACTGTGGCGCACCCACTGTCCAGGTACGAACCCCAGCGTCACTCCTCCCTCCCTGTTCACCTGGTGATCTAGATCGGCATCGTCAATGACAACAATGCGCGCAAGCTGAGCAAACCCATTAAAGCTATCATCGCTGGCGCAGCCCCAACGGCACATACCCTCGGCGCACTCGAGAAACTCGGCATCCTGCCCTTCCATGTCTACGGCCTCACCGAGACATACGGTCCTTTTGTGCGCAACTACCCGCAAAGCGCCTGGTCTTCGCTCTCCATCGAAGAACGGGCGAAGTTCTTCGCGCGCCAGGGGCATGCGTTCGCGACGTCCGCGCCCGTGCGCGTAGTTGTACCCGGCGGGAGTGGCCCCCTTGTCGACGTACCCAAGGATGGAAAGACCGTCGGCGAGATTGCCATGCGTGGGAACATCCTTATGGAAGGATACTACAACGATCCGGAGGCGACGGCGCGCGCGTTTGAGGGAGGCTATTTCCACACAGGGGACCTTGCGGTGTGGTATCCAGATGGGTCGATCTCCATTCAGGATAGAAGCAAAGATCTGATCATCTCTGGCGGAGAGGTGGACCCCCTTTCAGCTACGCCGTGACCATTATTGACGATACTGTCCACGCAGAACGCTTCTACCCTCGCCATCGAGCTAGGTGGACAATATCAACCTGCAAATCTCATGCACGAGTTGCTGACTTCGTAATAGAGCTGTCCTCGCACCCCGACGTCATGGAAGTCTCTGTCGTAGGACGCCCGCATCCAAAGTGGGGAGAGCGCCCCATGGCCTGGGTCATTCTGCACCAAACTGCTGCGGACAGGTGGAACGGCCGGCGCGTGGAGTTCGAGAACGAGCTCATAAAGTATGCGAGGCAACGACTGCCCGGCTTCGCGACTCCTGAGTGGGTCGTCGTCGTTGAGGAGCTTCCGGTGTGTGGACACTTTTCTCCTCGAGCGCGGCCGCTCAGTTGGGTGCATAGAAAACGTCGACGGGTAAGATTGTGAAGACAGTCCTCCGCCAGCGCGCCAGGGAGATCAAGGCCAAACTCTGATCATCCCGCATCCTACACACGACTGCAAGAAAGACATGACAGCAAGAAAGGCATCGGAGATCTCTTCCTATGTACTGCTCGGTGTAGAATGATACCATGCTTTCACCGTATTTGTCTTTTATACAGCGAAAGAGACGAAGCGTTGGTATGATGTGACGGGCGTCCAAGGCGAGAATGACGAGATGTAAGGTATGGGTGTGCAGAGGTCGGGCAGACTGGAAGTGCGGATGCATGATGCGGTGCCAGCGGACAAGCGAGAGAACGACTAGAAAAGACAGGTGACGAACGGACCGCTTGGTCGTGACTATGCAATGCGTGCTCTAAGTAGTAGAACCGATGCATGGCGGTCGTCATAAGGACGTTGGGCAAAAGGAAAAGCGAGAAGTCGAGCCAAGAGTGTATACAACAGCGTTCTCGTCAACGAAGAAAAAGCGGACGAAGCCGCCGACCATCCCATCCCGCTCAAAAATCACGTCCGTCTGTCAGACGTCATGTCATGAAACTCCAGCAGGCCCGAGCCTCAATATCCGGAACGCACCACCGTTGCGCTCACAGATGTACACATCGTCGTCTCTTCGCCCAAGGTAGACAACCTCGTCGCGGGTATGCTCGGTGTCTCCGCCGTCCGCACCAAACTCGGCGCGCCCGGGCGTCTTCCCCGGTCCCGTACTGTGCTTTTTTCCCGGCGCGTGCAGCAGCTTCGAGTGGCCCTTCAAGGGAAGGAGGGACGTCGGCCCATGCGACGCCGTGCTGACCGGCATGCCGATCTTCCATGTGAAAGGCGACCGGCGGTTGACCTGTGACGGCGTCGTCGTGAACTGGGGGAGGTAGTGCCTGCTCGCGTCAGCGGGCTTGAGCAGCGCGTCCGAGAAATCGACTGCCTCAAAGCCGCCCTGGCGCATAGCCACGAGCACGCTCCGGTCCGCGACGTCGAACGCCTCGAGCCGCTTGACGTCGCCCAGCCGGCCACCGTGCCCGCTCGCCACTGGCTCCGCCTCCTCGTCGTGCGTCCACACGAATCGGCCCTTGAGCACCGACCGCCCGCGGCCGTCGACGATGAGCGTACTGTGTCCGCCACGCGTGGAATAGAACAGGGCGGGAGGGCCGAAGATGCGTGACTGCCTGAGGAGCGATAAAGGGTCGAGAAGCGGCTTCGCAGCGTCGACCGGGACGGGGGTCGAGTGTTCAACCGGAAAGGAGCGCAGAGGAGGCGCGGACTTGAAGGGCTGCGTTGGGTCGATCGCCTGCTGGCGGAGATCTTTCAGGAGCATGTACATCGTCTCTTCCTCGCGGCGCACAGGCAAATCGATCGGCAGAAGGCCATCTTTGTACCACATCTCCATGCGCGCCGCCTCCCAAGGACCTGCATAAGATCATCACATTAGTTTCTAGCCTCGCCCGTCCACCGCGAACACGTACCGTGGACCTTGCCTTTTGGATCCTGATAGTACCAATTACTCGGCAACGGGGGCGGCGGCACTGGCAGACCCGGCGGCGTAAACTGCAGCTGGCTGAGGTCGACGTCGGGGTCACGCTCGGGCTCGTGCTGTGAACGGTAGTCCAGGAAGTCGGGGTACGTCGGCGGGATGATGTACTCATCCGCAATCGCAGCCAGCGGGAAGTTCGGCGAGAACGGCAACTGCTGGAACGTCGTATACGGGCCCATCTGCGCCGCCGCGACTGCGAGCAGCTCGTCCTGCGCCGCATCTGACGCCGCATTCACAGGCGCGCCCGCCGCCGCCACCGTGCCGGCTGCGGCCGCTACTTCATGTCCTGCCGCGATCGCCGGGGCGGTCGGGTCGACGCCAACCGTCACAGTCACGGTCGTCGTCTCCTCGACGGGCGCAGTTTCAACATCTGCGCCCACCGCCTGCGGGTCATCGGCACCACGCAGCTCGCGCGCGCGCCTCCTCGCCGCCCTGCGTTCCGCGCGCCCGATCCGGACCTCTCGTACCCGCACCGTCGCTGGTTCAAGTCCGAAGACGTTCTGCGTGAAGACGAGGAAAACCTCAACGAGATCGTCGCCTTGAAGCTGCAGCTCGAGCGAGCGCGGCGAATCAGGGAGGATGAAGGTCCGCGAAAGGCCAAGCGCAGTGCGGTACGTGCCCGCAAAGAGCTCGACCTTCTCGCCGTTATCGCCACACAGAATCGCAAGGAAGCTGCCGTTGTCATCAGCAAACGACCAACTCTAGCGATCCCGCAGGCAACGCACCTCTTCTTGTTCGTCTCGACTGCCTTGATCAGCAGCGCGCTCTTCGTCCCCGGAAGCTTCACGTACTCCAGCTTTGGAGCCGGCGTCGCCGAAGCCGGCGCGGTGGACGCCTTCTTATCCCCCCTGGCCTCCGTCACGATGCCAATCTCGCTCCCGCGGTCTTCCGACCTCCGAACACCGAACGCACTGCCGATGATGCGTGAAAGGAACCGGGACGGCGGCGTGGGGAGAGGCGGGACGTTCTGCGTCGACGCCGTCGTCGAGATCGAGCCGCCGGCGGTCGATGGCCGTCCCGTGGTCGCTGCGGAAACTGCGCGCGCGCCCGTTTGCATGCGCATGCTCGAATGCGAACGCGAGAGTCCGACAGCGCGGCTGGGGCCGCTACCAGATGCGCTCTGCGGGCGCCTGACGGGTGCCGACGGCGTTAAGGACGCCGCGGACATCGCAGAAGCCGAGTCGGGGAACGGTCTAGACGTAGGAAATGCAGGCGCGCCGGCGAGCGATGGCGTACTGGTGAATATCGAGTCCATGATAGACCACCGTCGCCGTCGACGTCGCGACGTGAGGGTGCTCTCCTGTGTATCGACGCTCTGACGCGTGCGCGCAGAATTGGTTGGGCTTGCGGGCGGCATATCTTCGTCGCTCGTCGCGATGGGGTGCGAGTTCGTGATGAGGATCGCATCCTGGGGGACCGTCGAGCCGGGAGGCGGGAGATCAGGCATACGGCTCTCCTGGAGCGCTTCCGCGAACGTGATGCGCTCATTCGTCGGCGTGCGCCCACCGCTAACGTGCGCCTCCTCGTCTTCCGATGGTGCCGAGCCATCGTCTTCATGTGCCAGGGGGCCTCTCGGACGCGCAGGGCGGGAAGGCGGCGACGCCATGAGTGCCTGGCGGAGCGTCAGGAGCGTCGGGGTCGGCGACGGGGGCGCGGGTCCAACGGGGGTGGAGCCGATAGCATCGAGATCAAGCTCCGGCGGACGTCGTCGTGAGCTGGGCGTCAACGTCGCAGTAGATAAGCGGCGACTTTGGTGTGCGCTGGGGTTCGTGAGAAGGTTCGAGTTCGTGCTCGAGGACGCGGCCATCGCACTCGTACGCTCATCGAGGGCTTGGCTACCACTCGGCCCGGCGGTCAGCGCATTGATAGCCTCTTCTTCATCGTCGCTTGCGTCCTGCCAGTCGGGCTTCTCCGAGCCATCCCGGACGAGTGTCTGGGCGATGTTGCCTTCTGCGCCGCGGCGGGAGAGGGCTCCGCCAAGGACGTTCGTCACAGAACCACGCCGGGGAACCAATGAAATGGCTGAAGATTGAGCGCGCAGGCCCAGACGTGCGGGAGACGGCGAGCGATATGAAGGCGGTGGCGAGTGATAGCCCTGAGGAGGGGTAGGTGGTCGGCGAAGGACAGTGGGAGCAGGCGGTGGCGTCTTCGACTTCTTCCGGGGAGGCCGTGGCGAGGGGGTTGCAGCGAAGGAAGACGAACGCTGGAGGGACTTTGCCTTCGCAGCCGGGGACAGGGCTGGCACAGAGTGCTTCTCGATCGACGCACTGCCGCGGGGAGATACTCCGCCACGCTTGGCCTCTTCACGGCGGGCACGTTCGCGTTCGCGGCGGATTTCGACATCGAGTCGCCATTCCACCGCTTTTTTGACTTCGTCGAGAGCATAGACGCGCACGCCATCGCGTCTACCGGCAATGGCCACGATGACACCGCGATGTTCCATGACCACGACACTCTTGAAGGGTACGCGACGAATCAGGGCGTACGGCTGCGGAGCTGGCGGGGATACGAGCGGTAGGACATCAAGACCCTGGGCGTGGCACAGCAGGAGGTGGTGCGGGCTAAGGAAGGCCCCACTGGCGGGTGGCGTGCTGAAGTGCGACGGAGAGAGATCGCTAGTCAAGACAGAGAGACTGAGACCAAGCTCCTGGAGGGTCGGAGGCGGAAGGCATGGCGGAGGGGTGGCCGGTCTAGGAGGAGCGGGTGAAGACGCGCGAGAAGCGTTTCCGGACCCTTCCGGAGTCGCTGCACGGTCATTGGCGGTGGACGAGAGGGGTGAAGGAGGGACCGGGCCATGGCCGTCTCGGCGGTGAATGAGGTTGGAGAAGAAGCCGGAGAGGCGGTTCGGAGATCTCGCCTGGTCGGGATGTTATAGCATGCTGCCTGAGGGAATGTGAGGATAGAACACACCGTCTCGACAATTGCAGGGCGGGGATGAGCAAGTGACCGTCGGGAGGGCGTAGGAGACGGGGATGAGCCAGTGACAGGGGCCCTGAGATGGGATCTTGCGTTCTCGAGAGAAGCCTGAGGGAACGAGGACACTTGCGCGCTGTGTGCCTGGGGTGTGACGGGCGACCTTGGCTCGGTGACCTGGACGGTTGGTAGAGAATGGGAGCTGGCGTTGTCGAAGACGGGCTGGGCGAGGGAATCGGAGGTGGGGGACGGGCCAACAGTGGAGTCGATGGCAGGCGGCGTCGGGACTTTGGTCAGCTTAGGACGCGTACCGAAGTCGAGGTCTACATGGTCGTCGGCGCCGTCAAGGAGGATCTCCTCGTGGATCGTATCGTGAGCATGGCCGTCAAAAGTTTCCGGGGCGTCGCTCCAGTGGTCGTGATCCTGTGGGTCGTCGTTGTCCTGGGGTTCCGGAGACAGGCGTGGCGGGGAAGCGAGGATAGAGTCGTGAGATTCGGACATGGCGGAGAATCGTACTCTCTCTCGTGGCCGCCTAGGGACGAGGAGAGACGAAAGATGGGGAGAGAAGGAGAAGAAGGAGAAGAGAGAAAGGAGAGCAAAGCGCAGAGCGTCGCATGGAGGGCCCAAAGTCGACCGAGCGCCTGTTGGGCAATGAGCGCCAAAAGTTTACGAAGTTTCGGCCTGTAAGCCGCTCTTGCCTCCGACCACCCACGTCTGTACATTACTCCAGCACCGTCTACCGATCCCTGTATTCCATCTCTGGACCGATGAAACGCTTCTAAGAAGCCCTAATACTCTCATAAACGGAGACAGAACGTTTTCCTTCTACTTTAGTTGAGGTCACCCGCCCCGATCTCGATCTGAGAAGATCAGAGGTGATTGCCGAAGACAAACGCAAATCCGAATGTCCGGGACGTCACAGCCGGGTCCGCTCATCTTGGTTTATGTCCAAGTCGACGAGTCTGCACAAATGCTAAGTCCCAACGACGTGCTGGGGTTGAGACGTTATGCGGTGCTTTTCTTGCTTGCGGGTCGCATATATAATGGGACCTCTTACTCGCTTTCGTCTCTCTACTCCACCGAGAGCCCCCCCTCCTCTTCCCCTTCCTCCAACACACCATAGCTGCCATTCCAGTCGTCGTCGTAGTCTCTTGCGACAGACACACACTCCGCTCCACTACGCCTTTGGCATCATATCCCGCCGTTCTTGACTCCTTCTCTCTGTTCTCTCCGTCTCCCATGCGGGTTCCTAGATCACTCGGCGACTTCTTCAATGATGGCGAGCTTAAAAGCGGCCAAATTGAGTCCAACATCGTCAACAACGGCGAGGTCAGGAGGGTGATCCAGTCCGGGACCGAACGAAACTACAAGCGTGCTGTGGCCCTCTTCGATGTGTGAGTCGAAGCCCGTTCCTCATATCTAGTCTCGTCCATGTTCATTCATCATCATTACAGGCAGCTATGTAAACCGCAACCCGCTCTGCAACCTAGACAGCTTCAAAACGCCAAAGGACTTCATCAGAAAGGTCGCCTATGCAATCAAAGGCAGGTGCGGTGACCCCAAAGCCTGCTTGAAGACCGTCCACCAGTACTGGAAAAACCTCACGGCGGGGTGGCGACGGGTGGGACGCTATGATATCAGGGATCAGGTTGTTCTATCCACCACCAACACAAGTTCTTTTTCTTGTTGATGGCTCGACACACGACGACACGATGCTGAAAGGGGGTTGATCTTCTCCCTAGTTCATCTTCGGCGACCTCCAGAAAGAGATGAAGCTGGCCTATCAGAAACGAGCGAGACGCTACGGTACCATGCTTCACTTCGTCTATCTCGGGACGCAGCTCTGGAAGTACGACTGGCATCGATACGATCGTCCCCGGGGCCGTCTGTACCTATGGGATGGCATCGTGCTTAACGTTTTCACCTCTGCTCGGGTCGGAGAGTTCATCGAGTCGACTGCTCGTGAGGGCAGTGGCCGAGGTCTGCACTATCGTGTACGTTGTTCCTCCCTTTTCCTTTCTTTTTTTTAACTCCAAGACTCATGTTCTCATCGACCTAACCAGGACGTGTCATTCGTGTTCTTCCGCAACGAAGACGGGAACGCAGAGTTTGCTATGGAGATCGTCAAGGATGCCAAAGGCATGACGGCTAGTCCTGGAAGACGGTAAGCCCTATATCTTTTTTTTTGGTTTCGGGGGGGGAGGTTTCTGGGACATTCTTAACCGTAATCGTATATAGGTCCGAACATGCACTGCACGAAGGCTCGGGACAGCATCCCCTCTTCTGCAACCCGATGCTTACCAGGGTTGCTATTCTCCTGGCCAAGGGTGCCTCCCGAGACTTCAAGACGATGGATGAGCTTCTCGACTTCGAGCCTGGCGAGGACGGTATCACTCGGATCGCATGGAACCCACGTATTCTCGACGAGCCCGTCTACAAGAGGGGGGACGGTCATATCTGGTCTGCTCGCACATATAGCGATCGTCTCCATCCGCTGGGCCTTCGTAGTGAATTTCGGTCTATCAACAACCATGACTTCCGTGCTGAGGGCATCCGCTCAATCGGTAAGTGGCTTTTTTCCCGCTTTTTTTTTTGCTCTTTTGCTGATAGCAGACCCTTTCTAGATGAGAATTATTCCTCTTCCCAGCGCAGGAGGCATGCAGGACATGGAAGTGATAGCGTTTACGACGAGTACTACGCTCCGAGGAACCCCGGAACCGACGGTCAAGGTGCCTACGCTGGCGACACACCTAGGACCCTCTTTCCCAAGCTGCTCCGCATCCTAAAGATGGACCATAACCCCGTGCTTGCTCAGTCTCTCCCAGCCAGAGAGCTCCACGAGCTAGCGACTAGTGACGCGTATTCCAACATTACTGACAAGCTGGACGAGCTAGACAACTTCCCCGGCTCTGACGATGCCTCCGCCAAGAAGAGACGGGCAGAACTCCTCTCAGATCTGAGGAAGCTCAAGCTCGAGGCTCTCCAACAATATCAGGAGCAGCAGATCATCAACCCTCTTGCCAAGATGGTCAAGACGGAGGACGAACGCCACTACCGCACTCCCTTCTCTCGTATTCGTCGTTTGATGCCTATTCGCAGTCGTCTTGCTGAGGACCTATTTTCTGTGACTTCAATCCGTAGTCCCGCCGGACGGGCTGTCCTTCGGGATCTCATCGAGCTCTACCAATCCGACTTTGAAGTCAGGCATCGACCTGGCTTGGAGCCTGAACGTTGTCATTGCTCGAAGCATCCCAAGGCTGTTGAGTGAGTCGCTTTGACCTTGCTTTTTTTTCTGGGGAAAAGAAAGACACCATCGCTGACTTTTGACTTTGGAAAACAGATCAGCACATGAACACTGGAGACACATCTACAGCTTCCACAAACGCCACTTCAAGGCCATGGCCAAGATCCCGTTTGCCGAGTTTTGCTTCCTCTGCACCGACGACCGTTGGTTCTACAGCAGAGAGGACTGGGACAGCCACTGTGTGTACCACCTGGACCAGCACCAGCTCGAGTCTCTGCCCTTCCAATGCGACCCTCTCATCTACGACAAGACTCTCGCCGCTCCTGGTCTCTGTTTCTGGTGTCTCGGTGACGACAGTCTCCTTCCTGCCGCTCGCATGAAGCAGTTCCTCACCCGTGCTGATTGGCGGAATCATATCGAGAAGCAGCACCTTTCCAAATCGTCATCATCGACAACCATCTGCCCACACCCACGGTGTTACACGCAAGAGTTCAAATCGACCGACGAATGCGACTTCCACTTCCACGACGTGCACTGCTGGATGCCTCGAGAGCCTACGAGACCACGAAAAGGTGTCAAGCGTTCCCGTTCGGAAGACGGAGACGAAGTGCAGCAGCAGCTACGTGAATGCAAGAAAAGGAAACTCCCAAGCGGCGATTATATCTTTGTGGAGGAGACCAAGTTCAGTGAGTTGCCTGCTGCCCTTTTTGCCCTTTTTTTCTAACTCACCTTATTTCAGATGCTCATTTGATGCCGTTGACGTCATCGATTGGCATATCTTCGCCGATGATCTCCGAACCGAGCTGTAAGATCCACTTGCACGTTCGCACACGAAAGACCGTAACGCCTTATGCGATTGGTGGTAGCTAACGTTGCAATAGTACAAAAGGATAATACACCTCGTCCAGGACGCGAGGCAACGGCTTAAATACGAGGAGCCAAGTCACGTGTGGAAGTCACACGATTCTGGTAAACGACGAGGGCCTCGTTGCCCTCACACATGAGTACGAGGTGGGTGGGGTCAATTAACAGTGACAGAGCTGTAATTCCAAGACCTTGACCGTGAATCTTGGTCAGTTTCTGTATTCTGAACGTCCGCAAACAATGGTACGTACATTTGCTGAACAAAGTTGTGAGACAAGTTGACACGGACTCCTAGTGGTTGTCTTGAAGTCGGTGAGAGAAAGAGAGAGAAAGTCACAATGCATGACTTAGCATCAGAGCAATAAGTGCCCGTGTCGAACTCGATCTTTGGAATTGAACTTCATTTCATTGCACGCAAGTTATAAGCACAACATGAACACTGTTCATTGCGAAGTAAAAGTACACAAAAGACGTAAGCAACTGAGTGGGGGTTATAGCAAAGAGGGGGGTGGGGGGAGGGGGGAGGAGACAATGGTAGTAGAGGCTTTCGTATAATGTCTAATATGGGGCCCCACTCCCTCTGGACAGTAAAATATATACAAACAAACAAACAGAGGTAGAGGCAGAGTCGACTGAGAGTCGTTCTGTGGGGGGGAAAGAAAGAGAGGGCGGATGCTCGGTGACTTTTATAGCAGGTCTCACGGCTGTCCCTAAACTTCCCGGTTACCTCCGCGCCGTTCGAGCCAAGCCATGTGGTCGCTTTGCTTGATGGGCTGTCCGCTGCTCTGTCGCTCGTAGAAACCGTCAAGTTCGTCAGAGACCAGCAGTGTAAACAGCATTTCGTCGTCAGCGACCGCCTGACAATGCCTCGTCCTGTCCCGTATCTTCATCGTACCATCCGCTCATCTCTACGGACGCACACCTCCGTAGTCCCGACCTGTCCGGGGATCACTTTTACCGTTGATTATTGTATAGCAGGTACATGGCCGGTGTGATGGCTTTGATCAGCGGAAGCAGATCTGTTTACCATTCATAGACCCCCTTGCGTCCGTCCACAATCCGGATCGAAACCCACTCACCGTACGAAACTCTCATAGCTACCACGTCCGCCTCGACATCTGTTCCACGGTCCCCTGCGCCTTTGCCAGATCTCCAGTACTTTAGAGAAACCTGCTGCGTTCGCACAACGCTGCCCGACCAATGCCCCCCGATTGCGGGCCGCGGGGTGATCGAGGGCGGGGCGGCGCGTACGACCAACGGCCAAGTCGGTGTCGGTCGGACGTTCACGTGATGTGCCCGGCGGGACGCGTGACGTCAGTGACTGACTGATAAGATCCCATCCTCCACCTGGATATGGAACGGGCACCCGCACCATCACTTCTCCATCTCACGCGTCGACAACCAAGATCTCCTCCAGTATGTCACTCGAAAAATTATCGTCCAACAAGGTCTACGGTGGCGAGCTCGCAAAGTACAAATTCAAGGTCCGCTCATTCTTGTGCTTCCGGGCTGCTCACTCGTACACTTAACACACGTACCAACCAGTCTGCAGCGCTCGGAGGGCTCGACGCCAACTTCAACCTCTTCCTCCCCACAAACGCATCCGAAAGTAACAAAGCACCCGTCCTCGTCTACCTAGCCGGTCTCACCTGCACTGAGGACAACGGGTGCGCTTTCGCTTCCATCATAACATCGTACGCCACACCCCTGAACGCATAACTTTCGTCACCAGCGCGCAGAAGGGAGGCTTCCTCGGCCCGGCCGCCAAAGAGGGCATTGCGATCCTCTTCCCGGACACATCCCCGCGCGGTGCAGGCATCGAGGGCGAGGACGATGACTGGGACTTTGGCACCGGTACGTATCTGTCCCCACAGCCTGAGCGTACTCGTAGACGGCGCGAACGTGCGTTGACGCGTCCACGGAACAGGCGCCGGGTTCTACGTTAATGCGACGAACCCCAAGTACGCGAAGAACTATAACATGAAGACACACGTCACGCTCGAGCTCCCGCAAGTCCTCGAAACCTCTGGTCTTCCTCTCGTGCGTCTTCTCCCACCGCACGCTCTCCCGTGTCCCCGTGCATTCTCACGTTCGGCCCGTCCCCGTCTACAGGACTTCAAACGCCAGTCGATCTTCGGCCACTCTATGGGCGGTCACGGCGCGCTGACACTCTACCTCTCCTCGGAGACGAAGCAGTACCGCTCTGCATCCGCCTTTGCGCCCATCTCGAATCCGATCAACGCCCCGTGGGGAAAAAAGGCTTTCGGTGGATACCTGCTCGAAGGCGTCGAGGAGGCGAAGGCGCTGTATGACGCTACCGAACTCGTCTCGCGCCACAAAGGCCCCTTGCACGTCCTCGTTGACTATGTGACGTGCCTCGCCGATCGTTTCGATTATAGCACGAGAGCTTACGGATCGGTCTAGGGCACGGCGGACAACTTCTACAAGCAGGGGCAGCTCCTGCCAGAAAACTTTCTCAAAGCGGCGCGCGATGCTGGATTCGACGAGTTCCAGGTCCGCGTGCGCGAGCAGGATGGCTACGATCACAGCTACTACTTCGTATGTTCCCATTCTCTCCACCGCGATCTTGTTTCACTTATCACACAACCGCGATAGATCTCGACCTTCGGCGAGGACCATGTCCACTGTATTTCTCATTGTTTTGGTGTCGAGAGTGTATCCACTGATCGACCACACTTTACAGTCCACGCCAACTTCCTCAGGGCATAAACGAAGCGACATTTTTCTGTGCGTATGACGACATCGTACGAAGAACAGGAGAGAAGTACAATGCCCAATGTAGCTGTATCACACGTTTGCCCAGGATGTTACTCAAAAGAAACCATGCGCGATCTTTCAGTGCGCGGCCCGAGTGCAGTCAGACATCCAGCCGGACAGAGCACCAAGAGTTCAAGAGGAGCGTAAAAGGGAAGCAGTCAGCCTAGCACGCGGTCCTTGCAGAGCTGTCTCAGGTTGTCGATACTTCCGGAGATCCAGTCACTTGCCAGAGCCCAGTCTACCGTTGCACGCTGCCGCCAATCGTACGATGTCATTGCTTCCACCAGCGCACGCGCTGCATGTGTGCAGTCAAAGCTCGTCTCCCCAGAGGCAATGGAGGAACCGCTCACCGCCAGGAATAGGATTCCAGATCTTCTCGTCGAAATGCATTCTCTCCCGGTCATTGAGAATGCGCTCTTTCGTCTGCTCTTCATAGGTATATGCGCCCGGCTCTATCGTATCGTCCGTGCGCTGCGAGAGCTGGCTGTAAGACACTTCTTCAAAACTGTCATGTCCCTGTTTCCGGACTGGGTTTGAGTCGGAGAGTGGGCGTTCGGGTCCCTCAAAAGGGTGCCGACAGCTGGATTTATGAACAAACGTCGCTCAGGATGCGGCAATCGCGCACATAGGACGCACGTGAACATGATATACAACACTAGGCCCCTACCCGTGAGTCCTCATTAGTCTTAGAGGCCCACCGATGCCAGAGGAAAGGATAAGGGAAGATCACGCACGCGCTCCAGCAATCCGACGGCTTCCCAACATACTTGAATGACGGCTGGTCGAGGGCGAGGATACCCTCGGGAGGGAGGTAGGACACGGTGCCACACGCGTTGAGTGTCGATTGGTAGGCGTGCGCCCGCGCGAGGCCGAAATCTGCCAGTTGGATGCGCGGGTAGTGGCCAGGGGCGAAGAGAAGAACGTTTTCGGGCTATTGGCGCGGTGTCAACGACTACGTATCAGATTCGGGATGCGCACGACACCGCACCTTGACGTCTGTGAAATATGAATAGTAATGATCTCGTTAGCGCAACGCCGCAGAACGTACCACGATGGCATATCTCGCGGTCGTGCAGATATTTGAGAGCTTGCAGAATCTGGTACATGATGAACTGCGCCTCGCGCGGGTGCATACGCTGCCCTTTGTCGGCGTGGCTAACAATGAACGAAAAGAGATCGCCGCCCGTACAGAGCTGGAGGAAAATCTTCCTGTACCAGACGTCAGGGTGCAGCGAGGGGGAAAAGTGCACGTAGCGACAAGAAAGGTGACTCTACACTCGGATGTACAATATCCACGACACTGTTGATGTTGGGCTGGGTAACAAGTCCAGGTCAATTTGATCGGACCGTCCACCCACGAAACCTATATGCACATACATGCCGCACTTTGGCCAGAATCCGGACTTCCTTGAGAAGCGTCCCAAAATCCCTCCTACCGTTTTTGGACTTGATCACTTTGCATGCGACCTGGCGGTGATTTGCCGTGTCGATGGCGAGATGTACCGTGGCGAAGCCGCCGGTGCCTAGACAATGCGACAAGATGGTATAAGCGCCAAAGGCCTGAGGAGGGCTACCAGAACTGTGCGATCAATGACCAGGAAGGCACAAACCATGCAGCTCGGCTCCGAGGGGGGGGTTGGGTCAAATATGGTGGATTTCTCTCGAAATGTCTTGGTAAGATGGAAGCACCGGAAGGCTGCGAACAAGAATGAATAAATGCGCTGCCAGTGCGAGAGTGAAGCGAGGCGTACCCTTTCCGTTTGGAAACCTGATAATGTCACCGTCCAAGAGTATAACTGAACATCGATGGACAAGATGGTCATTCAGCCAGAGTCCATTTGTAGACATGTCCTAGTAGAGTAAGATATCACAGCTTGTGAATGCGAAACAACAGGAGCAACCTGACGGAAGCGTACGCTACATGAAACAATGATGCCTCCGGCTCCAGATGCGATGCTGTAGGAAAACATTTGTTGAGGATGGACTCGCGGGCGTCGACTACGCTACTCACGCATATATTTTGCAATGCTGGATCGAAATGAGAGTGCTTGGGATGACATACTGACTGCGAAGATTTCTCTAAGCGTGCTAAGACATTAAGCAGGGCTCACCATAGGGACCGTATCCTTCCGATTGTGATAGGCTTGTTCAGTTCTAGAGCAAGGACTGAACGAAGAGGTTGGCTTCGGTGGCAACAAGCGGCAAAGGCAACGTGCCTTCTTTCTTTCCTTCTACTTTGTCTAGTGAGACGAGTTTGGCACAGAAGGCCATTTCAAAAATTGACCTGGAGGAAAGAATAGATCTAGAAGCGCCACTTTGGTCAACCAGCCAAAGCAGAGTCAAGAGTCCGAGTCGGTGGCATGATCTACGAAGCAAGTCACGCGAGCGCGTCAGCATCGAGTCATGTGCATTTCATCACACAGATTCAGAATTCTAGTTCGCGTCGTAGACATAGCATCAAGTTTCTTAGCTTTGTCGTCTGCAGTGAGCGGCATAATCCATCATACTGATGTTATGATGTGTGGGTCAACCAGAGCATGCACACGACGGCTGGATTACATATGCATGTATATAGCCTTAGGGGTGGAGAAGGGAGGAGGTAATAAGATGCAGTTTCGTTGTCACGCTTACAACTAGTCAAAGCAATGAAATAGATCGCCTATGGCACAATAGGGAGTAGCAGGGTAGATTCGCAGGTAATTGTTAGCTTGGATGGAGTAGTTCCTAGCGCTGCTCAAGACGAGACCCGGCTACCGCGGGAGAGCTCGCTTCCATGTTCCTGAGATTCGGACTGGGACGCGTTCGACTGGACATCGAACAGGTCCTCACTTATACTTATGCTAGAACCGCCAATGAAATAGCCGTGAGGATCAAGCGCGGTAGGAGAACGGGAGCGCTTCGAATTTCGAGGTGTGTGTGAGCCCTCTGTTGAGTGTGTTTACCAAATGATGAGAAACATGAGACGGTCAACTTACTGCTTTTGAACTTGCAAGTGCCCTTACTGTATTGGCTGCATTTCTCGCCATGCGGGCAGGAATGGCCGTACATACAGTTAACATTAAGGCAAGGAAGGTCTGGGCACGCATACGGAGACTCAGTAACTCAGAAGCACTGCAACTAGGGACGTGCTCACTCTTCTGTATCTGCGTGCATGGAATCAGCTTTGTCATCTGTCGTATTGCAGCAATGAGTTCAGGTGTCCTTTCGTAATCGTGGCCGTATTTGCAGCTGTCGCCGGTTTTACATTTCGTCATATAATAGTAAGTGCATGGCTGTGGTTTGTCTGTCTGCAAAGTAAGTCCCGAACATCTACGGTGAAAACAACTCTAACACATACGGTGTCTCAGATCCTACATGGTTCAAAGGACTGTTAGTAGAAGGAGGCTATTAGAAACGAGAACAGCGCACTAGGCTGGGATCGAAGCGACGAAGGGTCGGGGTTGGCAAGCGATCCTCAGTCTTAACCTTGTTCCGAAATTTATCGAAGTCCAAAATTTGCTTTTTTGGTGAAGAAGACCCGTGGCGAAGGTGCGGGGGGTTTGTTAATTTGCGGGCCATAAACAAGCCATCAATCTCGAGCTGGGGAAGGTCAACGTTCTTAAGCTCCGCGGCCAAGTTTTTGTACCCTGGGTACAAGTATGGTCGGTAGAGTGGAAATATTAGGGAAAACAGGCTTGCCCTTCAGTAGAACCAATTTGCTGCCAAGTCCTTCATTGACCAAATGATTGATAGCCGTAGAGTACCCGTTATCGTGAGACCCTGTTCTGCACTGAATAGGGGAGTCTGTTAAAAATTACACCTCCCTCACCGCCAAGGTAGACTGAAACGGCCTGAACAAACGCGATGAGCTATGAACGATGAGGGAACGCGGTAGAAATCGCACCTGAGGGAATCTCGTAAACAAACGAAGATGCTCTGTGGCAATGAACGATGGTGAGAGGCTGACACCGTGACTCGATGTGATCAGACCTTTGATCTTCGCGTCGGCAGCCTCTGTGAAGAAGAGAGTGAAGGCGGGCCTGGAACACGTATTGAAAAATCATACCTTTGCCTGTCCCGACATCGACGATTGAGAACAAGGGGGACGCTTCGTTGAAGCCGTGAATGAAATCCTCGAAGTGTTCAGAAGAGCATATGCAATTAGTTATCAGAGTGTCCATAAGCCCTTTTCTGTTGCAGTATATGGCTAGCCAGACTTGGCAGCGCGATGAAAGGCCTTCGCTTAAGCTGGTAGCGTGTTCTATTATGCCCTTCGTGAGCAGGGAAGCCGCCTGCCGGCCTCCAGAACGCCCCTGCAGCCATAACTCTTGCGCAAATATAGTCCCGTCGCCGTCGATCAGACAAACGAGGAGTGGGTTGTCGTCCTATTAAATCATTCTCTGATGTAGCACCGGGGCCAGATATAACAAGGCAAAGCACGTACCTTCAAGGAATCGATATTCCGCTCCAGTCTCGCCACCATTCTCCTGGTCCCCTCGTGCTCATCTTTTTGAGTCTTATACGCCAATTTCCAGACTTCGAGTTCGCGGCGCAGTTCACTGACCGTCTCTTCGAGTTTGGCGGACCGTGTCAAGGCATTGCGGAATATCGCTGTTTCCAGACAATGTGTGTCAGTGCCAGTGGGCCGACGATTGCTTCCCAAGGCACGACTAAAGACGCACTTGACTGCTCCTCAAAGAGCTCCTCCCTATCCGAATCAAAAGCGTATAAAACGAGAGACCTGATTGAGCTGGCGGCTCACCATCGAGAGAGGGAATTAGCTTGCGGAGGTTGACTTTCCACGTCCATAGCGCCGTGACCTCCAAGTCGCCCCTCCTGTTACGGGGGCGTTGGACGGCAAAGTCAAACGTGTTTATATCAGAGCTCCCAAGCTGGGTGTGAAGGAAATAATGGCCACACGGCAGCCACGATAGCGACGAGACCGGTCAAGCAAAGGGACTACTACCACAATTTCTGAGCCGTCTAGTTACCGTGACATCGACATGCGCCGCCAAGTTCAATGCCACATCGCCAACATCTCGCCGTTCATAATATAGCCACAAATTGTGTCTCCAAAGGTGGCAACATCGCTATCCTACGTAACCGTCCATGCCGTAGTGTGGTATTTACACAGCGCAAGCCCTTAATACTCTGAGAGAGGCTCCGAAAACTGAAAAAAGTACTCGAGAGAAGGGTATTCCATTCTACTTGATGCGCTTGAGCTAAAATGAAACAGAACGTAAGTGTCAGGGCGTGAAGACGACAGTCACGGAACGAACTTTTTCGGTGTTGCGGAATACATGATTGTCCAACTCACCAGCCTTGGTACCCAGGCGATCGATCCGCTCGTTCTGCTTGTCGAGCTCTTGTCCCATCACCCTGCCCAAAGCACCGAGGCGCTTCGCCATATCGCCAATCTCGTCGAGATTGTCGTCGATCTCGTCCTCCATCTCATCATCCGAAGCGGTGGCCTCGAACTGGTAGCGCTTGCGCTGCTCTTTGCGCATAGCCTGCTGGGAGGCAGTGAGGTTACGGCGGCGACCAATGCCTTCCCCGTCATCATCAGTGCCGTATGTCCCTGCCCTGCCCAGACGGTTCTGCGTGTCGCGGATATCCATCATGGCCCGCTCGCGCTCGTTGCGTTCCTCATCATAACGCTGCTGCACCTTTGCCTCCTGGGCGGCGCGCTTCGCGTCCTTGTTGAAAGAAATAGCGGGGCGGAAGATCGACCGGTTGAGCTTCTTGAGCTCGTCTGTCTTATCCATCGCCCGCTGTGAGTGGCCTTTGGCAACATCAAGATGACGCTCGGTGTTGGCGAGCTTCTCTGCAAGGAATGTGTGAGCATTGCAGGGGTGGGGGCGGCCGCGAACGCACCCGACTGGTCACCGAGACGACCGATAGTCGAGCGGGCAGTCTCCTCCGCCTCGCGTGCAAGACGCAACGCGTTGCGCGTAGAGTTGACCGAGTCCTGTTTGAGAAAGCGAGTCTGCTGCTTGATGCCCTCGACATCTTCGTCGTTCTCCTCGCCAGGAGGAGGCTCATGGCCGATGCCAGGACCATCGGTAAAACGACCGTTCTGTGCTTTCTGTGGGTTAAAGCCGGAAAAGAGCTCGTTTCGGTCCTGCTCGAGGTTGCCCTGGCCACGCGAGTATGCATCGCCAACAGGCTTGTTGCGCTGGTATTTGTCCATAAGCGCCTGTGAGTCCATAGGCGACGACTGAGCCCCCCTAGGGTTATTATATGACCCATATGAGCCGCCATCACGGCTCGGAATATAAGTAGCGGCCGTCGATTGGACTGGTGGAAGGGAAGAGTTGCTAGAGCCAGAGCGGTAGCTAGGGGCAGCCGACCTGTAGCTCGGAGTAGAGTCCGACTCAACTGGAGGTATCAGGTTACCATCCTTGCGCTTGTTGAACCAAGACATAGTGGAGAAAGGAGAATGGTGGAACGAGAGAAAAGTTGGTGGTTGAGGTATAAGAACGAATGGTGGTGTGCCGTAAGTGAGCTACGGCCGAACTTGGCGCGCAAGGAAACGTTCGATTCTCATCCCAGGTTCTTGCGGCTGCACAGGCCGCAGACTCACGTGAAATTGCAAACAAAGCATAGCAATATCGCAGAAAAGGCAGCAGGCTGTGAAAAAGATAGCACTGGAGTGCTAGAAGATAGCCACACAGCCTCATTTCTTGCTGCGTCCCCTCTTCGCATCCTGGCTCGTCTTTCCCACGACTGTAACACCCTTTCCGTGCTTCACCATGGACTTCAGAGCCTCCTCCTTCTCAGCTTTCACGCTTTTGCGGCCCTTCAACCGCGCGAACTTGTCCACACCACTCTCCAATGCATCGCGCGCCTTCCTCCGTGCCTTCTTTTGTTTGTTGTGCAAGGATCTCTTCTCTGCCGGCGTGAGCTCTGAGCGTGAACGAATATCCGCGGAAGATGAGTGGTAGACTTCTTCCGGAGCAAGCATCGTCGCCGCGGACTTGGCGGTAGGCAGCGCAGACTCCATACTTGCAGACGCGACATTTGTCACGGTTGTAATTGCGGCTTTTGGCTGGTGTATAATTAGACGAGCTGGCCAACCGGAAAAAAAGGTCACGTACCGCTTTGGGCGTGAAGTGAGTGTTCGACAGTGAATCCAGCTTGTGAGAGATGCGTTCCCACAGCTTTTCGAGCTCGTCATGCTCTTTCGCGAGCTTGCCGTCGCGGTCGTCAATCGAAATGCCCGCTTGCGTGGCCGTGTACTCGTCCTCATAGATCTGCGCGAGCGATTGCTTCGATTTCGTGTCCTGAAGTTCAAAGAAACGTGAAGGTAGAAAGGGTTTTTCATCCGGAGCACGACGACGGATGACATCGTCAAAGCGGCCTTCGAGGATACGCGCCTTGATTCTGTCCTCCAGGCCCTGGACTACGTCCTGAGTCATGACAGGGACAGCTTTCATAACACGCTCGAACTCTAGATCTTCCTCGAGAAGTGAGTTGATCGGTCGGGAACGAGAGCTTGCTTCGCCCAATAGTGTCCAGCCCTTCCTGGCAGTATTCTCTTCTTCTAGAGCAGTGATCTGCTCTCGTAAGGCGGCCTGGCGCTTTTCGTACGTTGAGAGATCTGAAGGCAGGTCAACCTAGTGTGTGAGACGCTGCAGAATGCTGACCGTCATCTTCCTGCTCTTCGTCGTCGGCGAAAAGGTCTGTTTGCAACCGATCCATGGTATCTCGGCCGGAGAACTCCTCACTACCTTCTGATAAACCATCCGGTATATCGGTGTCCTCAAGGCTCTCTATGTTTTCGTTACTGTAGTCGGCATCTTTGTCCTCGCCGAAACTCGTACCTGCGTCCTCATCCCCATCCTCGTCCTCGTCCTCCGCCTCGAAATCGCCATCGTCATCACTGTCCTCGTCCTCAACTTCGTCCATCGCCGACAGAGGAAGGTTTTTCCCCCGTGCTTTGATTTTCCTTACCCGCACCTCTTCGTTAAAGCGCACTTTACTCACGCGCGTTCGTGCTGGCTCGGTCGGGCGTTTGTGCTTCAGTCGTCCCGGCATCCGGGGAGGCGCAAAGAAATCCTGGTAGTTTGCTTCTACAGTGTGCAAGAGGGGATTGAATTCAGAGGTAATGAGCTGTGGTGATAACACACCTGCTTCAGCGGCATCGCCATATGATGTCTCTAGGGCGTCAAAGTCGGCATAGAAATCGATGTCGTCGCCTTCGTCCGCCTCCTCATCAGAGTCTCGACCAAGTGAGCCTTTCGTAACGGATTTGACCTCTGCTTCTTCAATCTCTGCGTTGAACGCAGCGAGCTCGAAGAAACCGTCGTCAAGGTCAGGGTGCCCGTGGACCCTTCTCAAACGTCTCGCAGAGCGAGTGGAGGCTGGTGGCGAAGCTTCCGGATTGACATCCTTCTCACCTCCTTCTCCGTCTACTTCGTTGGAAGCATCACGAAGATCGGCTACCGTCTCGTCGAGGTCGCTCGACATCCCGTCATCCTCAGACTCCTCGTCGTCGAGCTCCTCAGAGTCTTCATCTTCCCACTCACTGGCGTCCTCTTCGTCGTCACCATCCAACCCTGTGAACGCCTCAATGGCGTTGTTAACCTCCCCGTCAGCTGAGAGGTTGGGTTCCACAGGATCTATAATGGACCCTTCTCCTGTACCATCAAGTGCGAGATGTAAAGTATGCCAGATATGATTAGTCCGAAGCTCAAGCTGTGCCCAGATCTGGTCGCCATTCAGACCTGCAATAAATAGGGAGGATACGGGTGTGCGTTCGAATGTATGCTTGCTAGGGGCAGGAGAGGCGTCTCGCTTGCGCTTGCCAGAAGCGCGCGACTGGGAGCGCGTCTGAGGCGCCTCTGCGGGGCTGAACGACGCAAGCAGACGGTCAATGTGAGGCTGGGACTGTTCTTCTGAGAAGACAGCTAACAGTGGAGTTCAGCATCGCCATTCTACATTTGCGGTTGTTCACGCACCTAGATCGAACAAATAACGCGTCGCGGTAAGCGCGGCGGCGGAGATGTCCTGGCTGCCCGTGGCCAGTGACTGAGATCGCTCCTCAAGCAGCGTAGCTAGCCCCTGCAGCTCTGAGATGAGCTGCGCGTCATCGCTGCCGTCCATAGTGTAGAGTAGGGAACCGCCAAGAACCGAGCGAACGTGAACGCAACCGAGCAAGCCTGACCGAAGTCGGCATGAAACAATTGAAGGCGACAGCCAAAAATCGGCCACGTGGAAATTTGATCAGTACCTGGTCTGCGATGCTGGTCCACCAGGGTCCACCTCGCGCGCGTTAGCTTTTGTTCTACCCATCGCATCTAGACCGCTGTGTCTGCTGCCGCCTTGTTGTTTTTCTTCGTACCCCAAAATTCTGGTTTCGTTGGCGTCTAATGGAACTCCTCCCGCCCGGCTACGCGTACAACCGTCGCCCCAAGTTAGAACAATGTCTGGCATTCCATTGTCAGTCCAGCCTTGTTCCTGCTTCCCGGCACAGCCTCGGAAACCATATAAACACTTACCTTCTGCAATGAACTAATCAGCCACCTCTTCTCCCCCTTCCAGCGCGAATAGAATAGCTGCAGGCAGCATCCTCTCTTTTCCCTCTGTTCTGTCTCTACTCATCAGTCCGCCGTCTTACGCTCACGTCTGTAATCTTGACAAGCTTATACCATGATTGCCGGTCTCTCCAAAGTTATCACACTCTACCTCGCGCCTGTCCTAGCCCTCACGTCGATCATCCTCATTCTCCTTGCCTTCTTGTCGCCTGTGCTTCTACTTCAAAGCCGAGTCGCACTGCTTGTAGTTTCGCCTTCTTTGTCATTGACAAATCCTGGGACTACCTCTTCAGTTGACGGGCCGACGTTGTTCCTCGGTGCTTTAGGTGCGTCCGTTTGTTGCATGCTTCAAGCCTCCTGTCGTTGCAAACCTCACACCGTGCCGGTTAGGATCCTGTTCCCGGACAAGTGCAGCAGCTAATGTGAAATGCGAACCGCCTTCCCTTTCCCCAAAATATGGTGCGTGTACAAGCCACTGCGATAGCGGCCCCACCTTCACAGGCCTGCTGCAGATCTTTCTGCCCTTCCGAACAACGCCCCTGACCTCCTTTCGGCTCCTACGGCCACGACACCAGCTTTCATTGCTATTTCTATTGGATTCACCATAATTTTTTTCTTCTTATTTACCTTGATGTCCTTGCGTCATAAGCTCGGTGCGAGACTAGCCACAGTCATGGACCGACCGGGGATCCAACGTATCTCGGCATGGGTTGGCGTTTTCGGTTTCATGATCGGCATGTCAACCTTTTTGCTCACAAAGCATATCGCATTTCTTATCTCTCAGCAGGTTTGACCGCGTTTCTGGTCATTCGTATGTGGTTTGGCAAGGCAGTAGAAGACTTCAACCGCTCGATCTCTGAGTTGGGCGGTAATGGCCCCAAAATAGCTGCTTCAACTAGCAATGGTTTTATCAGTGAGCTTTCATTGCGACAAAACAGTTGCATCAGCTGAATCGTACAGTGATCTGGGTGGCATACGTATTCTATGCCGTGCCCCTTGTCTGCGCCCTTGCTCGTCTACACGTAACGGCAACTGTTGGAAAATAATAGTCTGCTCTTGCCTGGGCCTTCTGCTTGGACTTTCGCATATCTTAGAAGGTGCAAGCATGCATCGTTAGTTTGTAGCATATGGACCACAGGGGCTAGCTTCTCCTGCGCACGCGCGGCTGACCACGGGTACTCCTCGAATAGCGTACAATAATACCACCTTGCGAATGCTCGGACACTTTTCAGTAATTCTCTCATCCTGTGAGAAATCCCTAGGGGTCTCGTACGGGAACTAATCATGGGACGAACAGCCGGCAAGTCGCCGCGTTTGCGCCGTTGAGGAGCTTTAGCACAGACCACTAAACTCTCTCATGACCTCCAATTCCATCCATGTGGGTGCTAGCGCTCTAAAGTGGTAATATTCCATTCATAGAGCGTTACATCGAATAGATGCTTCGACAGCGGGGCTCCAAGGAGGGTTTTCGCGTTTTTCTCAGCCCGCCTATTGCTAGCATGTCTACACCTTGCAACATCTGATGAACTGCTGAGCGTGCTACGTGGCCAAAGTCTATAAGGGCTCCCGGAATTCACTAGGATGGGCTATTTCTCCTCGTCACAATGGCGCATTCGTGGCTGGCGCAGTTCGTACTGTTTTCTGCATTTCCCCTCATTCTCCCGCAGCGTGCTTGGGGCACGTCTCTTCCCACGCAGCGGACCGCACCGCACGTTGCTGCAAGTGACATTCAACTCCTTGGCCAACGCCGGCTCTCTAACATCATAGGGTCGACTACGGGGGCGACTTCTGTGGGATCCTGGTGGGTGTAATATTTCGCGGCCGGGGCTCAGCTTTAACGATGGCTCTGGCCAGGCTGGCTGATCTCGAGCCCACTGGCCAATGGCCGTTGTCAGAAATTGACTACACTACAGGTAGCTTTTAGATACGACACACCTGCGTAGAACTTGATTGAAGGAACGATAGGCTGCGATGCTCAAAGAGCTAGTTGGCCTGCTCAAGTGCATTGGCAAAGACTAGGTCCGTCATCAGACTCGTCGATAGCCGTATTCGACTTTTGACGCATCCTGCAGTTACGCTCGCTGCTGCATGGCATGGCGGTCTTGCCAACGCGGTACAGTGGACGAAAAATACGACGCTCCGTAGCGCTATATCATCCGCCATGGGCTTCTGGTTCGAAAATGATTTCACAAACCCGTCATGCCTCGACCACGGTGGAGATGACCTTTGCCCTTGTGGCACCCCGGGTTTCTGGAACACAAACTGGTGCGCTCCCGCAGCCTTTCCCATCTAATTGACGGCAACTGCTTTCACAGGTTCTCCAATGTCATCGGGATCCCCGGCTTTGTTGGCGAAGTCTGCGTTATGCTGAACGGAACTCTGACTCCTTCGGAGCTTGGAAATTGTACAAAGTTTACCTCTCGCGCATACAATACCTTTTTGACGGGGATCAACGGCGTCAGCGCTATTACCGGCTCCAATAGTGAGTGCGGAACTCGTATGCGCTGATCTTACCTTACATTTCGCTTAGCCCTTGATATCGCGAGTAAGCCTTATCAGGTACCATGGCTCATTGCCGCACTGATTCGGGGCAGGTATTGGCGTTGATCTTGGAATCTTCACTGGTAACGAGTCCTCACTCATTGATGCATTTGGACACGTCCACAACGAAGTCATCATCGAAAACGCGATCAAAGCAGACGGCATTCGCCCTGATGGCTCTTTTGGTCAGCACACCGGAATCGTGAGCGTCGCTGCTGTCTTTCTCATTTCACTTCTCATTCCCCAGCAGATCTACAATGGAAAGTGAGAATGACTGGTCTTTCCTCGGTCCCCGCGACTGATAGCCTCTAGCTATGGAAAAGACTATCTTAACGACATTTTCAATTTTGAGATCGAGGCCGCGGGCACTAAATTCCAGGCCACGAATGCTTCCCATGAGGCTGTTGTAACTCTCCTCCAAGCCGATGCATGGATGATCTTCCGCAATGTCTTAACGAACGTCCTCCACTGGGATTATGTACGCTGGCAAGCCTCCCACTTATTCTCGGTTTTCATTTTCGTCCCAGAGCGTTTTAGGCAGAATCATCGCGATTCCCGTAGCGGATAACCAGTCTGTTTACCTGCTGCTTCTCATATCGTATTCTGATGCGCTGGCGACAGGGCTACCGAGAACACGAAACTGAACTTCACGCAGATTGAGGTCTTAGGTCAGGAATGGCAGTCTCCAGAGGTGCAACAAGTGTTTCAGGACCTGTCACTTGCGACCACCGACGCGAATGCTGGCAAGATCGAAGGCAACCGCATGTTCTTCACTAATGACTATATGGTATGCTGTCCCTCTGGACATGATGCCTCAGCCTTTACAAACTAACCATCAGATTCAACGGGGTTCAGGATACGTTTCCACGTTGAGAATGTACTCTAAGCGTACACAAAATACTGAGTGTACAAATTCACAGAACGTGAGTTACAGCCTCTGCCAGTTGCCTTGACCAACATCCATTATCCAGCCATTTGGCTTCCATCTTGCAGACGGTACATTATACACCCATCTGCAAGGTAATGAATACGAAGATATCTTCGCTGCTTGGGACTGGAATCTCATTCCAGGTCGGTCGTTTCGCCTCAAAAGAGTTTAATTACATTTCGGCTCACGACTTCACGGCGTCAAGGCATCACTGTTGACTACGGTGCAACACCACTGAACTGCAGCGGTGCTAGACATACTGGCACCCAGGCGCTCGTTGGAGGGGCATCTGACGGCCAAATCGGTGTGGCGGCCATGCGATATGAAACCCCTACTAGCAAAACCTTGAACTGGCGGAAGACGTGGTTTTTCCTTCCCAACGACATCCAGCACGTTATGGTTGCAAGAATCACATCTACCACAGACGCACCTGTCTTCTCTGTCTTGGACCAGCGACGGCTTGATGGCGACATACTCGTGGACGGCAAGGCAGTGACGTCAGGCAATTTTACGGGCGTCTCGGCGCTTTTCCACGGCGGCGTCGGCTACATCTTCAATTCCTCGAACTCTGCGATCTCTCTGTCAATCCAGTCTGCGCAACGCACAGGAGCATGGTCAACAATTTCCACCTCCAAGCAACCCGCTCAATCGGTCGATCTATTCTCTGCTTGGCTCACGCACAACGATCTCACTGTACCAATCGATTACACAATTTATCCTGCCACGACAGCAGCATCTTTTACCACGAAGGCAGCAAACAGTGACCTCGTCGTCATACGTAATGACGGCTCGATTAGCGCGCTCTTTGACCAAGCGAACAATGTCGCGATGTTCGTCTTTTGGGAAGCAGCTGGTGGAAGCACGACTATCCCCGCGAGCAGCAGCTCAGCTTCAATCCAGGTCGCATCAACGGGAAATATTGCACTAATCGTCGCCTTGGACAACTTTAACCTCACCATAGCTGACCCAACTCAGACGCTTAGCAGCGTGACCCTCACCTTTACCAAAGGATCTGGGACTACACCGTCAGGCTGGTCATCAAGCAGCAGCAGTGCGGACATAACTGTGCAGCTTCCATCTGGTGGGCTGAACGGGAGTAGCATATTCACTAAATTATTTTGAGACGTGTTTTTCTTATTATTGTAACTCCCCTATTCACTGAGAAGTGATTTTGGTACAGTCTCGCGTACTCGCAGCTGGGACGCCTCCCGCAGCATTCCGACCTACAACGAGAGGTGTACTTGGCTTGGACAGATATTATCATCCGACTGGTTGATGAACAAGTTAACCTGCTGATCATGGTCTCGGGCGGTTTTCACTGTCGTGTCATTCAGAAACGTAGTCCTCATTGCGAACCTGACGGCGCCCAACCCATCGCAGATGCCGGTGGCGAGCAATAACGTCCCGGGGAGGAGTGGGTGAAACGAGGAACCTTGCCCACAGCTTTGTGCATGGCAAGATTGCGACTGAGAACATGATCAAAGCTGATGGAATTCGCACTGATGGGCCCTTTGGGCAACATGCATAAATTGTAGGTGCGACAGCCTATTTCTTGACCCATCTTACTAAATACTGGTATAGATCTACAATGTAAGCGCATGTTCTCCAGCTCTTGACTACGCGCCATTTATCCATTCATTTACATCTATTTACATTCTGGCTCGGCAACACCCCAGAACCTTCGACCGTGTATAATTTTCGATACATTCAACCCCCTTTTCCCCTATCCATCTTGCGGTGTCCGGGGAGTATGTATATTTATTGCCCCGGGCACCTTGCAGTACTAGTAAGCTGACCAGACCGTAGATTATCTTAGGCACTCTTAATACGCACAGTAGCTATTATCCATCCACCCTCCGGTGTATAGGGAATTATCATCTTACGCGTTCTTTAATAGATTGGCTCGACAATCTCATCATCATCATCATCCTCAAGCTTGGAGGCGCTCACACGCTTCCGTTAACCACGTCGCCAATATTCGCAGCCGCTGCTCCCCGCTGGCTTCAAGGACATTACAATCCCACCGCACCTTCGGCGCAACGTCAGTTATAAGTCTAGGATCGCTAAAGATGCGTCGGGGACTCATGCGCCTTGACGCCTTTTCAAGCTCGTAAAAGCAGAGCTTGGTCCCCATTGCACTGATGCCGTAGAGGACAGGAAGTAGCGAGCACTCTGAAGGAATGAAACTGGAAGTAAGTCCATGGAAGCGCAGCTTGCAGAGACGTGACACCTGACAAGTCGACCAATCGGCGGCGAATCAGCCTATCGGCTACCTCCCGTGTCGAAATAAGCAACAAGTGGTGGGGAGGCTTGATCTCTAGGACGAGCACGGGATACTGAATGACTTTCCACAGGCATTTAAAAACGCTCCTCTGTTTTTAAACAGCCGAAAAAGCCATCAGTGCTTGAGAATCAACGAAATCTGCCAAAATTTGAGATTCCGACTGCGTGCCGAGCGTTTCCTACCGTCATTCGTTCGTTTTCCGCAGCTTGCCAATGTCAGCCAATCGGTACACGGGTACTTGTAATCCCAGTTTAAATCGATCTGTTCATCGCACACAACCAACGGCCTCGCTATCATAGCCGTGGTGTAACTAAAGTATACTCGCGCATTGGAGGTTTGATTGGGATGACTGGTATTGGTCTCGCACCTCACCCTGGCGAAGGGCACGGACATGATCTAATCCGAGATGCCTCCAACTGCTTAGACCGTTACTGTCACAATGGCAATCTGCTTGAGTACGTACTAGGCTATACCCGTCCCTTTTCAGCCAGCTGTCAGTGTGCGTCCGATCCGTCTTCAGCATACGCTTCTAACCATGCTGCGTTCTAGCCCTCATGGAAATGACCTGAAAGACGCAGGATGCACGGAGCCAAGGCTCCCAGTCTTTCGCCAAGACCAAATCATCTGAGTTTTGGAGGCGTGCCGGTGAAGCCCAGACCAGACCATTGCCACGCCTACAAGGAAGCTAGTGTTTGCAACACATTTCCCCCGCCATGCCAGCACCGGTGGTACTTCCAGGGGACACGCATCATCCTTTTCAATATCACCTTTGCTGCTGTCACGACAGTTATCTGCTGCAATATGTTCTTGTCCTCCTGTTGCAGTGCAGGATGTCTGTTTGTGGTGGTGTGACTGCGAGTCTGAAAGACGTTCCACGGAGCAAGCAAGTCACTTGTGCTCAGCTGCCCTGCTTCTCACCGCCACCCCTTACTTATCGAATTCTCTTGGATACACTTTGTGCTCTTTCATCCAAGCCTACCGTGCGCAATCCGGTTCCAAGTTTTTTGAGACTTCTTGCAAGGTGGTCTCATCGCACCTTAGGAGCCGCCAGTGTAGGCTTTCTATTCTCCGGCCATTGACATGCATGTTTTCGGGCACAGGCCTGCGGTCGTTCGAGCGGAAGTGCACGTACCGCCGAATTTACGGAGCATCGAATGGCACGAATGCGCCTACCGCGTGGAACGTGAACCACCGCATCCTCGTCGCCGTCTTCTAGAGGGCTAGCATTATACAGAGTGATTCACCCGGGATCCCGCATGGTGCGCTCACTGTTGTAAACACCATACGCGCCTGCAGCCGTCCTGTTATCTTTGTCTGCGGTGACGCTCACGGTCTCAGATCCGTCACAGACCGGCAGAGCTATGCGTAGGAATTCAATTTGACGTCGACCTAGAGTCTGCAGAAGCCAAGATAAAGAGGAATTAGACCATCCCGTTGTCGTTTAGTGGCGAGGCCGGGAAGGGTACAACCATGTCGTTGATCTGAGCGTTCAACGCTTGCTATTTACTGTGATACCTCTGCCTTGTCTCTGGATCCCTGACCGAGCTCTTGGATGTCGAATTTTCAGTTCTGAGCTACACTAGCTGTGGGATCATGCTCGGTTATCGTGTGGTATACGTTGGGTTGATTCCGGTTCCGCGGCCCAGGTCGGCAAACATGTTAGCCTCAAGTGCCATGAACAGCGGAAATATCACTGGCACGCCAGGTGTATACTCGGCTGAGACATGCAGCATGTTCCCTCTCGGGCCAGCTTTCATGAGCAGACAAAAGATATCGTGCTAGCATCGAACTGACAAGACTCGATACTTGCGACCACGGAACATTCGGAGAGCATAGTCGCATATCGCCGGCATGAAGAGGAGTAGTGAATACATGGCGTGCAATAGAAGCAAAATAAGTGGCGGATGCGACGGTTTTACTCTTCTGACCGAAGACGTGCCGATGCATTGGTAACCTTGACACCAAGAACCTTCGCACTGCGGTATGTTGAATACTAAATAAGATAGGACAGAGCAAAGATGGGACGCACCGCTCAAGGATGACAGCACGGTTGCGGCTGCTCACATTGTGTGCAATCTCAGCCGCGTAGCTTTTGTTGTGCATGAGGAGGAGCTCGAGCTCTCGTACGTTGCTGACGAGGAACTTCTTGAGCCCGTTCGGGAGGCAGTGGCGGGTCTTCTTGTTGCTGCCGTAGCCGATCTATGGCCAAAGCATCAGGACACGGCAAGTACGGAGCGTTGGGACAGACGCACCGATGGCATAGGCAGCTGACCCTTAAAGCGGCGGCGGACACGATTGTCGATACCCTTGGGCTTCCTCCATGCCTCTTTGACGCTCTTGTAGCGGTCAGATTGGTGGCGCCTGCGGAGAAATAGTTAACATTTCGGCTGGGTAGACATCTTCCGATGGATGACAGACTTGAAGGGTTTGGTCCGCTTCTTAACAATGGGGATCGTTGCGGCCATAATGGAGCTGACGGGCAGGAAAAGAAGGTCAGCAGTGGAATGAAAAATGTACCGGGTGAGGATGCGTCGCAAGGTCAGGCGCCATCCAGAAAGTCTGGGGTCCATCCACCGACCAAACGGATGATCCAGCCCCATTCTCTCCCACAGGGGCATAGTAACGGCCTCTTGCGACACATCCGAGGAGAAATCAAGAATAGAGAGGGTACGCACGGGCTAGGTCTTGAGGATGAGAGGGTCGACGAGGCTGAGGTCGAATAGCCGGTGCGAGAAACCGGGCCGCGGATCCGGTCACGTGGACAGCTGTCTTCTTCTTCTTTAATCAAGTGGGTAACGTCAGCGGGGCGAAGCCCCGATGACGGCGCCGAAGGCGCCGCCACCGAGACCTGCCACCACCTCGTCACGCGCTATATATAGTAAAGTACAGGCGGCAGCATGATGCCAGGGCCGCACCGAAACGGAAACCGGGAAAGTAAGGGACCGGGGCGGGACGTATCAGGCTGTACCGTAACGAAGCGCGCCAGGCCGCGGAAGGGTGCAAGCACCCGTGCTAAGGTACCGTACAATACAGACGGGACAGGACGCGAGGGGACGTGTGAGTGCGGGCGAGAGGTCACGCCGTGTTAGTCCGGGAAGAGGAAGATGCCGTCGCGAAGGGCACTAGTGGGCGGGGCGTCCTCGAACGTGAACGCGGAGGGGTTGTCCTTGCAGAAGCGATACAGTTCGTCGCCCGGGCTGCTGGAATTTTTGAGGAATTCGAGGAAGTTCGGCCGGCGGGCGCTCGCGTAGCGCGGGCACGAATCGAGGATATGGGAGCGAGACTGAAGGACGCCGCATTCTGGACACATGCGGTCCTCGCGGGGGAAGAATCGGGCCCGGTATTCTCCAGTGGGAGCGTGGTTGAGGATTGCGCGGGCGATGCGGGCGGTTAGGGTGTTGGAGTGGCCGATGCGGCGGTTGCGAAGTAGCGGGCCCCCCTTCTCGGTGGACGGACGGAGGCGGCGTCCAGCGATGAATTGCTGGCCTCTGTGTGCCGGGTGTTGGGCAAGGAGGCGCCACTCCCTGGACGCGCGTTCTGTGATAAGCTGGCGTTGAAAGGCGGCGGTCGTGACGTCAGGCTGGGGTAGGGTCCGCGCGCCGTGATTTGCCCGGCGGTCGATGGCCTCGTTGAATGGGATTCCGGCGTGGCCCGGCACGTAGTACAGGTATATGGAGCGGGCGGGGTTAGCCTCGAGCCACGGGCGCACCAGGCGGCAGGAGATGATGCGCACAGATTGCGCGCTGCGTGTGTGGACGTCGAAAGCCGTTTGGAGGGCTGAGATGCAATCGGAGTATATGTGTATCTCCGTTGCGTCCGACTTGGTGAGCTCGCCCAGGGCGGCCGTGATGGCGAAGGTCTCGGCGTCGTAGGCGGTAGCCTTGCCGCAGCCGAAGGCACGTGAACAGATGGCGCGGTGACGTGCAGGATCTGGGGACGCTGTGTTCTAGCACACTGATGTGTAAGTTAACTTGCCGCACAATTTGCCTTGCAGAAGCTTTCTGCTTTGTGAGGGAAGTAGGGCTTACTATTCAGGTGCCACAGGCCTAGATCTGTTCTCGAATCCTTCCTTAAGCGCTGAACGATACTTCAATGCGTCACCTTTTGTAGAAGATTCTAGCTTGTCCTAGAAGGATTACTACAATGCGAATATGATCCCATCAAGGCAGAATGGGATATATGAGAGGGTACACCATTCCGTATC
>MU273666.1:0-53103 GCA_022160365.1 Vararia minispora EC-137
CATGTATATGTAAATGGAAGCAATATATTGAGGTTTCGAGCAAGCACAGGAAGAGCCCAAATGGTCGCTATGCAGATGTGCCACCCAAGACCTGCAAGGCTCCGAGGGAGGGTCCTTTGAAATCAAGTGAAGGTCTTGCTGAGGTTCCAGTTGACCTCGATTCAATGTCAGCATCAGCTGAGGTCTATTGATTCGCTGGATCGAGGTCAACAGACGTCAGAGACAGGTCGATCAATGTCGGTCGGAAATGCCGGTGAGGGTTCACGCGCGACCTCGGACCAAGGTCTGGCCGGACCGGTGGTGTACCCTCTATTCGACCCAACAACAGTCCCAGAGTTCGCAGGCTCGCTCCTCTCACGGCGCGAAACGTGATTTTGATGATAAAAGATAGCGATGAAAACGAGAGCAAATTAAGGCTTTGTCGGTAAAGTATGAAAGACAAGCAATGTGATTTGTCTAACGAAATTTGAGGGAAGGTACAGTATACAGAAGAGCGCATATATGGAGTATAAGGATAGTGAGTAGGAACGTGACGGGTGTGATGGATACTTGGGACAAATACAGAGATGCAATCTACCCCCGCCATTAGGAGAACACCGGTTGATAGAAGTATGCAACTGATCGTGCACCCGCCTCGGACGGGCCCTTCCGTTACTCGCTCGGGTTACCCGCACCTGGTCTCCGACAATATGCTTTCGCCCGTCTCCACTGCGCGATATTCAGGGAAAGTGGGCACAGCGAGGTCATCGTGGGATGTAGCCTGTGCGTCCACAACTGGTCTATCTTGTTCTGACACCTCCCGAGTATTGCCTTCATCGTCCAGTACGCTTGACGAGTGCATTGCTATGACCAATGAACGCAGCGTGGTATCAAGAATGGGATACGCTTCAAAGACGGCCGTATAGTCGAGACGTGACTCGTTCTGAGGCAGCCCCTCCACTCCTTCAGGCAGCAGGTCGTCACGCCCGATCACAGAGATCGTCTCGTATACCAAAACCCGCGCCGCTAGAGGTTCTATGGTATTGGGCTTGGCTTCGATTGCACATTTGTGCAGACCTTGCAGGATAGGGAGCCAGAGGTCCTTGTGAGCTGGTACAGGAGAGTCTGGAAGGGTAGCGTGTTCGAGAATGATACGGATAAGGACGAGAAAGCGGTAGACGTAGTTATTGGCGGGGTTTTTGGAATCCCAACGTGGCCAACTGGAATCTGCATTCGAGATATCCAAAAACCGTGTAGATATCCCCGGTCGAACTAAATCCTTGCTGTTGACTAAAACCCCATGTGGGGCGATGGTGTAAAGAGAGGACAAGAAACATATCGACAGGAAAGACACTGCCGGAGTGGGTTCGTTAGCGAGAATGAACCAGGGGTTGGTAATGTGGTAAGTATATGGAGGCCTCCGGAAGATGGTAGGTGTGAAGTGATGATTTTCATGTATGTCGGATGTACGAGATAAATCGAGCAACGTGGCCATTCTGTTCGAAGCGAGGGCGAGACGAGCGAGCTGATTGATTTGCTTCCTGGTGATGAGGCCGTAGTTGCTGTCACTTCTGAAGGATGCCAGCAATCTATCTTGAGATGAGAGGAAACCAACGCTGTAAATAAAACCGACAGAAGTAAGGTGGGAATTAGTTTGACCTCGGGAGGTGGCAGACATAAGGAAAGAGGTTGCTGTGGTAGCAAGCTCGAAGAGCTCGTCGTTCTCGTCCAGATTTGTGCAGAGCTGTTTGAAGACATACTCCGCGTGCTTCTCGGCAAGCACCCGATGGTTCTCCATTAGCCCCTTCCGACCTCCGAGCTGTACTGTGAAGCAATCGTGCCAGGCGTCGAAACGTTTCCAGGCGGGGGTAAACCACTCGTGCCGCTCTCGGAGGAAGACTGTGAGCCTCGCTGCGACCAAAAATATCGGTTTGGACACGCGACGCATGCCCGGTGTGAGGGGTGTTCCGAATGGACACTCCAGGAAGAAAACGGGAATGACCGACAGCGTGATGTATGCAACGCACGCAGCGAGAAATGCAGCTAGCAGTGTATATGCGACGGTCGTGTTGATAGAAAAGAGGAGGTCGAGCAGGCCCGAGACAAACAGAGCAACGGCTATGTGGAGGAGGGAAATAATCACGTCGACCGCGTTGTTCATCCCGAAGCGCTCCACTCCTAGACGAAGGTGTGCATGCACGGGGCCGCACTCGCGAGGCTGGCCTCGGCGTTGGACGGCAGCGAGGTAGCGGCGGGACCATTGCTGGACGAGCGTTGCAGCGAGCGCGCAGCATAAGCTGAGGAAGAAGCTGAGGGTCCACAGAATGTTGACATGGACGGCAGATCGGGGTACGTTGAACTGCTCTGGAGACGTCGCATTGGGTGAGGGCGGGGAGACTGAGGGAGAGGAGGGGGATGCGAGCTGTTGGGAGATCTGGGCTAGCTGGAGGGTGATTTGTTGTAGAGTGTCCGCGCTCTGCTGACCAGAGTCTGGAGAGAGTGAGGGAAGGCTGAAGATGAGAAATGAAGCGACCGTCGTCGCGAAGAGACCGGTCTGTCATGGTAGCGCGGTGAGTAAACGCAATGCCAACGAGCAACAGAACTCGGAGTAACGTATAAAAATCAAGATCCCGTCAGTGTCCCCCTTCCAGCTGTCTGCCAGAATCTTGTCAGACCTTTCGGTGCTCGTGATGTATAGGTTCCAGAATCTGTCGAGGGGATCGCTGTACTGGTTTTGAGCAGACGCCCCCATCTCTTCCAGCAAGATTTCGTGTCCTGGATCACCTGGAGTGTGTTGCGTAGGCATGGCGTGCGGGTCAGTGGTGGTCAAGAGCAAAGGATCGTATGCGGAAAGCAAGCATTGCGCTTCCAAGCGTACTGCTATTAATACAGCGCCTCATCTGCCTCACCGTTCGCGTGGTCAGAGCATCATACAACTGTCAGTTAGATAGTTCACTGCATCTGCATCCTTCCTATTCCACCTCACAATTCCACACCACCACATACGAATCAACCACCCGACCACCCCAAAGCTCGCTCCTCGCGCAGCACAAACACACATATAAAAAACATCTTCATTTGATCTCAAAATAAACAACAAGCAGCGCCGACGGTATCGCGAGAGGGGTATCCGGATGCAGAATTTCGCAAGAAACGGGCGCCTGCGCTCGGGGAACGCACGGGCGCCGGGTACGCGGGCGGGATACAAAACTCGAGCCGGGAGGGTATGCGCGGGGGACATGGCAGGCGATGAACGATGGTTGTAGCGGCATGGACGGACATGGGGGGGATGCGTTGGATGGCACGACGATTGGGGAGGAATGTGATAAGCGGGACGACGATTTGGGGAGGACATACAGAAAAGCGTGTACGTAGGGTGTAAGGACAGCGAGTGGGCGATGAACGAGCAGTTGAAGGACGCAGAGCATCTGAACCTAGCTCTCGTCGGCATGCCGCCTGCTCGCGCGGAGCAACGCGCGCTGCGTAATGTTGACGCCGCGGTAATCCTCGAGCCACACGCCGCGCTCCCTACACCGCTCAAGGACCTTCATCCAAAACGCAACGACACGCCCCTCAGGCCTGCACTCGCGAAACGCAGCAGAGTCGACGCTAAGATCACGCACATACTTGAGCGCCGGGAACGCCTCCGTGCGGAGGAGACTGGACATCTGCTCGAGCAAAGGGAAGAAGCTCGGTCCGTCTGCGCCGAGCGCGTCGCGGACGCGCGCGTCCATGTCGCGGACGGCGATGAGCTCCAGGCGCGGGTGCGTGGGCAGCAGGACGTGCGGTGCGATCCAGTCTGGGCTCTGCCAGTGCCACTCTGCGTCCGCGGAGCACACGAGCTCTTGCAGGTTCGGGCACGCGCCTGCGAGGGACCAGTGCGCGTCTGCCGCGGGCAGGCGCGTGAGGTAGTGCTCTTCGATGATGGACGACGAGTGGCCGAGCTCGAGTTGGCGCAGCTTGGGGCCGTGGGCGGCGAAGAAGGCGTAGAAGCCGGCGCCGGTGTACGAGAAGTCGGACGACATCACGGACAGGTTGCGTAGGGCGGGCATATCCCAGCCGGCGAGGACGGCGAACATGTCGTTGTCGAGCGAGACTTTGAGCGATTTGAGCGCGGGCAGGCGTACGGTCATCTGTGCGGCTTCGGCGGGGTCCGCGATGAGTGCGTGGAAGTTGGGCGAGCACGACGAGAGTTCGAGGTATTCGAGCCGCTTCGTGCGCATGTCCTGCAGCGGGCTCATCCGGAGGTGGAACGGCACGTCGTCGTACGACGTCCAGGATAGCCGGCGGAGCTCCGAGTGCGGGTGCGCGAGCAGGCTCAGCAGCTTCTCGGGCTGGCAGCGCGGATCCGCCGGGACATCGCCGCGGTTCCAGTTGCGCTGCACGGACTGGTGGTCGGTGTATACCGTCAGTTGCGGCGAGTATTCGAGGATGGTGTGGAGGTCCGCGGGCGCACAGCGCTCGAGGACGGGCGTCTCGATGTGGAGTCGGCGAATGAAGCGTCCGGAGGATTCTCGTCGGCCGACGTACTCCAGCAGGAGGTGGTGGGCGAGCGCCTTGGCCTGCGCGGCGCGGGAGATCCAGACGAACTCGTACAGGAAGGGGCGCGCGAGCTCGCCGAACCGCTTCGAGACGAGGGAGAGCGCCATTTTGTTGTGCATCGAGGGTGCGTAGGCATCAAGCTGGAGTGGGTGCGCATCGAGGAAGGAAAGGTTATCGGAGGCGTCGAGCGGGTCGGAGGTCATGAGGGTTGCTTCGCGAAGGATGATGAGCCATAGCTCGGGCGGTAGGCGTGAATAGTCGAGGGCGCGCGGGTTCGGGCGGCGACGGGGACGACAAGAGTCCTGGCGATGGGGGTACGCGTCGTCCCTTGTGGCGCTGCCGCTGTAAGACGGAAAGCATCGTTAGCGAGCCGATCGGAAGGAGAGGAAGAAAGATGACAGAAGAAATGTGAAGGCAAGGGAGCCCGGTCCGCCCCATTGAAGCGGATCAGAATAAGCTCGCGAAGATGGCCGCGCGGGGACCGCAAAAAGGGGGCCTAGATCAAACATAGAAGCGGTGCTACGCGCCGTCAAAGAAAGCGGGTGCAGTGCGGGAGAAGGGTGCGGTGCCTGAGGACGTCCGTGCCATGCTGTCGAAAGGGGCGGAGAGATGCGCGGTTTGAGCGCACAGGGCAGAACGGTTGACACGGAGCGTGAAGCCGATGTGATCGTGAATGTGTTCGGACTGATGGCGAAAGGCGCGGGACAGGATTGAGAGGTCGTCGAGGAACGGGACGACGATGCGAGATGTCGAAGTGTCGGATTTGAGGAACGGGGCGTATAGGTACAGGCAGATGGGACGTGGACGGCGGTAGAGGTGAGGAGCAGCGTCTCGGACCTCGCTCGGTTCCAAAGAGATGATATGCCGGCCATTGACAGGACGACGTGAGCAGAACATAGGCCGGGCAGCGTCCTCCCGTACCACAAGAAGAAAGATAAAAAGGGGAGAGCGTGGGGTGTGGAGAACGAAGGCTTGTAGAAGATACTCACTTGAGGATGCTGCGAGACTTGCGGGAGAGAGACCTAACGAAACCGCGGAGAGAAGCTGAGGGACAGTCGGGCATCGCAGGAAAAGATGAGCAGTGAGAAGGAAGGGAGTGACGGTCGAGAGGAAGGAGGGAGATGGAGGTCAGGAAGAGGAGGAGAGAGGCGGTGGCAGGGACTGGAAGGGACGGGAGATCAGAACAGACGCCGGACGGGCCTCATGGACAGGCTCCTGCCGACGCCGCGCCCGCCCGTCTCGGCTCCGTGAGCAGCAGCTCTGAGTTGCAGTATCGGACCCCCAGTTTTTCCCCTGTTCCTCGGTAGATTGCTGTGCACACCGTCAGAAAGGTCGGATGGATGTCTAGGTGGGCGTTGAGAACAGGATGGAGATCAGCTGAGAGCCTGAGCTTGCATTTGCCACACAGCCTCCGTCTTGTTCATTTGCGACCACTGTAATGCACTCGGCGCCCACTGACTTGCGGAGGTCCGTCCTCCGGAGCCACTCGCAGGCGCGTCTTATATCTACGAGTCACTGCCTCTATATATCTTCAAGTCATCGCATCTCGGTTTCCTCTTCGTCCATGTACCGCGCCCCTTCGACCGGGATGCCTGTCCCCTTTCTGCCCATCGTATCCGGATCGCGACACTCCGACCGGCCGCACTCCCACCAACAGCGCGAACATCATTCCTATCCTGATCGCGGCGGGTCAGATCATGTCTCGGCGACGTACGCTGCCCTGTTCCACGACTACGTGCCCTCGCAACTCCCGCCGACGCTCTCCCGCGGAGCCAAGCCCTCGAAATCCAGATCGAAGCACAAGCCGTCGCTCTCGACCTCGCACGCTCCTCCGCCCCAGGCCGTCCCGTACGCACACGCGGGGGCAGCTCCGAGGCCCGTCTACCACATTTCCGCCTCGCCCGCACCGGCGCGGCACCCACCCGAGCTCCGGCGGACGCACTCGACGGAACACCACTCACGCGCGCCACACGGTGCGGATCCTGGCCCGGCGCCGAGGGATAGGGGCTACCACGAGCGCGAGCGGGAACGTGGCCGGTCGCGTGAACGCCGTCGCCCCGCTGAAGCGCCGGCGACGACGACGGGCAGCAGCTGGCTCCAGGTGCCCGCCGCGGCGTATTCGTCCGCGTCATCGGCCCCTCCGACGTCTCCGTCATATCCCGCGTCGTATTCGTATGCGGGCCATCATCATGTTGTGGACCAACAGCTCCATCCTACCAGCGCGCACCAACAGCGCCAACACCATCGCCGGGACGAAGCCAGCGAAAACCGGCACCGGCACCAGCACCAGCCCGTCAGTGCGAGTCCCCAGACTGCCAGCCGGCCCGCGGTCGCCGGGCCCACCTCGCCGTCGGCTCGCGCACACACGCACGGCAGCATGCCCTTCGCAGCCTACGTCCCCACACACGCATCCTCGCACGGCGCCTCCCCCTCCCCGTCCCCGCACCCGCCCTCGCGCTCGCCCCTCCGCCCGCCCAAACTCCCCTCCCCGCGCGTCGCCCACCCCGTCCCCTCAAAAGTCCCCTCCCCGCGCATCCACCACGAGCCCACCACCGCTCACCCACCACCCATAACCGAAATCATCCCCGCGCGCCCCCGCTCAGCCTCGCAACCGCGCCACCGCACACACGCGCCCGCGCGCCCCGCCCTGCGCTCGCATTCGCGCTCGCGCCCGGGCGCGCGCGCGCGCAGCAGGGGCCACGTGCACTTTGCGCGCAGCGGCGATCGGCGGCGTGAGATGCCGTTTCCGGCGAGCGTCGGCGGAGGGTCCGGACGCGTGCAGGTGCGTTCGCCGACGCCTGGTCCGCGCGCGCGCAGAAGGAGAGGCTGATGGGCAAACGATAGTTTTCGTGGCCGAGGCGCGGAGCGTGATGGAGGAGGGCCGTGCGGCGAGAGACCGCCGGGCGCGAGGATATGCATGGGCATCGGACGGGACGACGACGGACGAGGATTTGGATCGCGGGGTGGGCGAGAGGAGGCGCGCGTTGTGGCGTTTCCCGGACTGGCGGCCCGGACTCCATGCCGTCGACGCGTCGCTCATCGCCCCGCCCTAACAATATTGCGCGCGGTGCCGGCCGAGACGGCGCACGAGTGCACTCGTCGGCGTCTGTAAGACAGGGGTACGAGTCTCCGAGCTACAACTGGGTCAGGGTCAGCGAGACGAAAGATGAATACGAACGAAGGACGTGCGCGTGCTGTGCGTTTTGTTTCACTACTCACCCCGGCATTGCGTGCTCGCCCTCCTCCATACCTGCAATCACAGACATTTCAGTGCGTCATCTTCGAGTGGCCGTGAGTGGCCGCTGGTGGACACACGGCTGGCGGTGTCCTGTGCGATCGCCATTCGCAATCGTAGAACGGAGACGCGATCGGCGGCGCGGAGGTCGTGTGCGCAACGACTGTCTCGCCTGCTGGAATGACGTCGACGGCTGCCCATATTCCGCTGTGGCTGCTTGTGGACGCTGCGGGGCATGCACAAGACCGGTCGATCCCCCGATCGAAATAATGAGACGGCGACGCCTGGGCGCCGGACGAGGGAACGACCGGAGAAGGAATCGGGGCGGAACGGGCTCGCATATATCGTCGGTACGATTATAGTGCTGTGCGTCGTGGATAGATGTGTGCTCGACGACACTGCGCAGACACTGGCGACCCGATCGGCACCTCGCCTGCTATGGGCTGGCAGTCTCCCCCAGGCAGATTCTAAGTCCCCTCACCCCTCTCAGGATGAGGTAACCCACGGAACAACCCGCACGCGGAGCGCCCTATCGTTCGATGATGCGAGTGCTTGCAGTGCAACAGCTGCATACGGGCTCGGTTCTTTGGTACACGAGGTATGGACACCCATGGAGCTTCATCGCAGCCTCCGTCCGTGTTCAGCCGTCAGAGTGACGCGAGCGGCTGCATTCAACCTCAGCCCTTGTGCGCACAGGGGGTGTCGACGCTTCCTTCCGGTCGTTCATCTGGGCCACCAGTCGGGCGGTCGACGGCGGGCCACGAACCATTGTGTTCTCCCCCGTCTCCGTTTCTCTCGTTCCTTCCACTGCCTCCGCGTAGCACGTTTTATAGATTTAGACCGTCGCACGAGATCACCTGGCACAATCGGTTTACAAGGTGCTGCTCAAGGAAAGTCATAGTAGCCCGTGCCCAGGGCGTGGGAAAGACTTCGATGGGAGCCACTGTCTCCGTCGTCTTCGTTTACACAGCTACTTTCGCGCTCAAGCATTCATCCGTCCGGCGAAGCAGCGCGAAAGCTTTTTTCCTACGTCCTCGGTGTTCTCACCGGCCTCCACGGCAGTGCGCGCATCGACACTGCCTTTTGCAGAGCCGGCTCGCTCTACGCTGATGCTGGGAAGATGGACTCTATGTATTGTCCCTTCTCTACGTACTGCAGCACCCGTGCGCCCGCTCGTCCCATCTTTCTTCCAGGCTCACTCTTCCCGGCGGCATCTTGATGAGGCTTTCCCAATTACGTTCAGAGGTGATCTACGTGCCCAGGACGGGGAGCTTCTGGTGCATGGAATCAGAAGCACCCGTGTCCTATTCCTCACAGTGGAGCCGGTTTATCTTAGGAGTGCCATCTCTTCCCACTATCCCATCATCTCATCATCTGGACTGCCTCTTGCAAGAAGGCGCAACAGCCACAGCGAAAGTATAATTCTGAGTATACATTGCAACGAGATGCTAAAGCTGATGATAGATGTGATACGGACATCGAATGGCGAGAGAACGTCCACCCTCCCCAATCCTCACCGGTGCTGCCAGTAACGTCTACGGGGATACTGCCGAGGGCTATTCTTATATCGTGAAATTTCACTCGTTTCTCTACCACTATCCTTCGAACCATATCCTCTCACAGAACTGTTGCTGCTCCAGCTCTGACAGTCTGAGAAAAAGGATGAATCTTTCCCTCCTGAACAATAGTTAGTCGTCTTGCACACACATCCTCGCAGGCACTGATCATGAAAGGTTTCCAGTGGCGTAGGAAAAGTTAACACATAGCGCGTTTGTTCACACGGTATCGTTTTGCCTTGTTCGTTCAATCGTACAAATTTTTCTTCTCTTGTTCCTCGTAGGAGTACTCCGCGATGAGCACGAGAGTATTGTGCGTCCCTATGTCACTTCAGCACTGCCTCCGCCCGGGAGGTGGATATTGACCCAAGTATATTGAACCTTGTACGTGGACAGAACGGCGTTCTGTTAACGGAACTAGTGGTCGAACGATATTGGAGAGGGCCTGTCATGCTTCTCTTGCGCACGCCGAGTAGGTATGAGGGTCAGCTGTGCGTATGTCGAAGGGCACGAGTTCACGATGTTGATCTTTTCGCCGCGACCGACCGGAGGCGGCCTGTCTTCACTGGTAGCCACGGGCCCACGTCTTATTATTCTCTCGAACGAGCAGACAGCCCTCTCGTCGTCTGCCGTGCACACCGCTCCACAGCGTGACCTCCCGAAGCGTATCCGGCGGCCTACCCCCTCGATCGACGAGATGGCCGCGGCACAGATATGGCGGCTCCGCTCCGGCGGCTCGGTCCACATGACGCGGCACACCGTCCCCTGGCGACGTACGCCCCGCATACGAGTCCGGCCTTGCGCCCGATTCACGGCCGCCGGCATTTCCGATCCCGACGTACGCGTGAACCCTATGTTCGCCCTGCACCAGGCCCGCAGGGGCGCCAAGTGTCGGTTTCCCGCGCCAGCCAGCGCCTGCAGTCGCGAGGGCGGGTGTGTGCGTCTCTCCGATCTGTCGTGCCTCCGTACCAAGGCGTACGCCCCGTGGGCGCCTGGGCAGCATGAGGGGTCGTACGATGGACGGCGTACTACGAGGCTGGCGCTCGACAGCGATAAGTTAGTAAAGACTAAACGATCAATCCTGCCGAAAATCCGTGTATGCTGCTAGCGGCGAGGCAAGGGGCAGGGCGCAAGTCGATGAGAGACAGGGAGCGATGGCCGAGCTCACAGGCACATCCACGTGGTTGAAGAGGTGCATGGGATGGAGGCAAGCAGGGGGCAAGGCCGTCGATAACCCACCAGGGGGAGAGTGCGAGGCGGGAAGTCGGAGGCAACACCGCTGCAGCTCATGATACGAGATTGTGGACAAGCTTTATCTCGGACTTCCCTCCTGGATCTTGCCTGGGTATTACTGTGGAAGGCAAAAAAAGACCGAAACTTGTACTAGGACTGTGCGTGTGGCGAGATTATCTCAGCCCGCCCGCCAGATCAGATGAAGTGGAACGCCACCGATGCACAGCGTGCCGGACGCATATTCTTGCAGGCCTCGCGTGTTATGTCATGCAGAGGGCTGCCCCCATGCTCCGCACTCTTCGGCTTCGCTAGCGCCAAAAGAGTCTATTCCGCGCGAATCAGAGAAGCAACAACGATCGACTTTAGTGTCACGCGAAGATTCAAGGCGGTCCAGACTACAGACGGTAACAATAAGCATGAAAGATCGCGCACCGCTCATGGAGATACTGGGAATAGCTTCCGGCGGGGTCAACCATAGCGATTAGATGTTACCGTAACAAAAGAGAAATTCGAGCTACGGAGGGATGCACCGATTGCAGCCCGGGTGTTATGAGAGAAGAAGAGCCCATACAGCCCACATTGAGAAGATGATTGCTAGCATAAGCGGTGGTGGTGGTCGCTTTGTGGCGGCGCTTGCCAGCGGCTGGTTTCTACCACCTGGAGCCGCTTGTGGCACGCCTTGGGCGTCTGTTGTGCTAGCATTTGACATGCCAGGCGGCGCAGGTTCCATAGTCGCTGCAGGAGTGTCATTTCTTGCGTCATGGAGCATTGGGTGACGTGGAGTAAAGGCTTTACCTGGAAGCATCACATGAGCCGCCGTCGCGTCGTCTACGGCATTGACGAGGTGCGCATCGGCATCTGTGGGCACGGTAGACAGGAGCCCGACACGAGGTGGGTCGCGCGATGGATACGTCAAATTGCCGTAGTAAAACGCCGCAAGGACGCTGCATGTCCGCGTGAGCCTGTTTTATTGACGGAACGAAGCGAAAATGAAGCACGCACCCTTTGAGAAAAGGATCGCCGAGGCTCCATGAATACAAAAATCCACCAGCAGGAGTATCCGCAGGTGCAAGATTCGGCGTGCAGATCGTTGGAGTGTCGTCGTAAGTTTGCGAGCCGAAATCGCGAGGGTCCACAGGAAATAGACGCCCTCCGACAGAAAAAGCGAGCGTATGTGCATGGGCACAAGGATATGTGTCCGATCCGAGGATGGTGTAGATCGCGCTGAGAACATCTTGCGGGCCACGTACGAGAGAGGATCCCTTCAAGATCAAGGTCAGCGCACGTGCCCCAGGTTGAAGAAGCATCCTATGTATACAGTATCGATTAGGGCCGTCAACGCCAGTGTCGAAGACGACAGGTTTGACCGCGGCAGCTTCTGACCATCGAGATAAACATCGTCGACGGGAATCTCCCAAGCTAATGGGTATAGCTAAGCGCGCTCAGCCAAAAGCTGGTGAGCGTTCCAAAACGGGAGGACGACCATACCTCATGCGGTGAAGCCGCCGGCGCCGCCAACCCACCCTGCTCGGGAGAATACAAGCGCACGTTCACCCACATCACCCCGGACTCGTTCACCCCGTGAGGGAGGGCGCCCAAAGTCAAAGAGCCGGCATTCCCTCCGATTTCGAACGTATCGCGCTGTAGCGAGACGCTGAACATCGGCGCAGACAGCGACCCGGTAGCTGAAAGTCGCGAAACTGGCGGGCCATACAGCGAGAAGGTCTCAAGTACCTGTTCAACAGTGGGTGCTACGACCGCGTCCTGGGAGTCGATCGCGCGCAGGAGGCTGTCCTTCTTCCCTTCCAATGGCGGCACGACAAAAGAAAGGTCCGGAAAGACGCGCGTCGCAAGATTCGAGCCATTCCCGTTCGATGTGTTACTGAACCTAGTTGTACGCCGCTGAGATGAATACCGGGCGTTTACAAGCGTGTTCCAGATTACGCTGTTGAGAGGGAAGCCAAGACCCAGTATACCCGAAGAGCCCGTCAGGGTGACGCTAGTGTTAGTGCTGGATACTAGAGCAAAGTATTGACTCTGTAAGGAGAATTCCGTTATTCTAGCTGAATCGTAGCCGATAGGGCCTCGAGCTTGCGTTCCCGTGCGCGAGTCACCATAGAGAATATTGGCAGCAACACCGACAACCTGAAAGGCCGTATCCATGTAGTAAGGGAGACCTGTTGGCAGTGGAGCCTTCCGGGAGAGTGTCCATAGGTCTGCAGAACCCGTGTCTGTACCAGGTACCCATGAGCCGTACAATCACGGTTAGCCTACACTGCGCACGCACCAAGGATGAGCGGCAATTCAGTCCCACCCACGTCTACTAGCACGCTGTACGCACTGTTGGTGATGTAGATGTCTGTTGATCAGCGGGCGAAGAATGATGGACCGGGACAATACTGCGGCGTACACGTCCAGGTAGTCTCCGAGCCCGATCTCGCTGGTTGGGCTCCGCCGCTCGAACGCCGACCGCCGGGTACACGCCAGCGTATTGACAAGAGGCATCTCGATCGCAGGCGGGTATACTGTATGTGCGTCGAATATCGACATCGATGAAAAGGCGAGAGGTGCGGGAACCACTGGGGAGAGAAGAGAGAAGAGAGGGTACATTCCACGCCCGGGATGAGACGCACGACAGAAGAGGCAGCTTGATCTCGAGACGAACGATGGGAGAATAGGAATGGGTCGATTCCATTCTGTCTTGCACGAACGGTCAGTCGCCTGCCAAGTGGTCACGGTTCGCGTGCGCCGCCAACAGCGGCGGCGGGCAAGTAGTAAAGCCGTCAAGGCGACTTTGGACTGCCACGCGTCGCTCATCAAATGACATCCAGGACGCCTGGTCTCGTGACCGCCTCTATACACCACCGCCGTGCTCACGCATCATCATATTAACGTGGTAGAGCCGATAGAGTAATGCTCGATACCACCGATTTCAAGATATCTCCGAAATGCGCTGTCCTGGACCCCCTCTGAAAGTTCCGCAAGTTTATCTTGGCAAGCTTAAAGTGCGTGATGTGTGACATGTGAAAGAAAGTGAAGAACCAGCCAGTTTGCAGTACTAGTGCTATCGCACTACCTCCTTATTTCACCCGCATCGTTTGACAAAAGCCCGGTCCGCTCATACACACACTCGAACCACGCTGGTCATATCCTGGCACCTACATACCTTTAGAACATGGAAATAGAGACACCATGTGCGCACTGACATCTGGTGCACTGATACCGGAATGTTCGCTCGACACGACAGCATGCGCCAAGGCTGGGATTTTCGGGCGATTCGTACTCGCATCGATCGTACGCACGCAGAAGGACGTAGTTGCGTGGGCACATCCTTGTGGCGTGTGCACCATCGATGCTTGGACGTCAACGTCCACGAGCACAACGTGCGCGCCGGAAAAAGGTGGCGGGACACCAATCCTGGTATGAACCGCCATCTCCGACCGAGATCTGTTCGTCAATGACGTCTGACGGAATACACGGGAGCCCCTCTCAGGCCTTGGGCCTGAGAGTAATACTCGTGGCTTGACGTCGTTCGGAAAGCATCGAAGAGCGCGCCCGTGGGATAAAACGAAGGATGTTCGAGTCCTACATTAGAAGAAGTACGTGAAAGCCCTCACCGGTAGCTGGGCGGACCAAGGAATTAACGACAAAAAAGTGTAAAAGGCTCTTCAAGACTTTGGAGCGGATTCGTGCGCGTGAGCGCAGAAGCTAGAAATGTGCAGCCTTGTTTGAACTCACGTCCTTCTACGCACAGGTAGGAAGAGGTGTGTGAGTGTGTGAATCTCGTGCGTGCGCAAGATGACGCATGCCACGGACAGTCGTGGCCTTACGGCCCTCGGGAGATGGGGGGTGCGCTGTAGATATGCTCGATAGAGGGAAAAGTAAGGGCAGATGACGGGACCTGTGAGATTAATTCAGTCGCGTAACGGTAGCATTAGTTCGGGCAAATAATACAGCGAAGAGAAGTTCGACAGTAGATGTAACTTAGGAGTCCTAAGATAGACAATATCGAGGGAAATATGTTTGGTGCGACATAATGTATCACGAAGGAGTAGATACCGGCTTCCCGGAATCAAGGCGCCACCACACCACAACGCTCGATGACAATTTTTGCGACAGGTCGGCGTAGGATGTCGGTCGACGAAGCGTATGCCTGCACGTGCCTGACTACATCTAAACCTGACACCACCTCGCCGAAGACAACGTTCTGGCCATCGCAATGGGGTCCGGGAGCAGTGGTGATGAAGAACTTCAGTACAGGATTAGGGCGATTAGGGTGCATCATCACAAGATCGTAGCGGAGGGACATACTTGTGATGTATTGGTATGCGGCCCACGGTTACCCATGGAAAGGCGACCTGGCTTGTCATGCTGATGTTCGAAGGTCTCATCTGTGGAGCAGAGACTCAGGCCGCGCGACAGAGCCAAGGTAAGTGTTCTCACCCCCAAATGGCCGACCATAGATCGAACGACCGCCCGTACCATCTCTGTCAGTTATATCTCCTCCTTGGATCATAAACTAGTAAACGCAAGCGCAGGATTCGCAGCAGCGCGTAAGATCGGGACGTGGAATGGTTAGCGGATCCGGCTGATGGATGGGAAAAAGGTATGGCGTACTCCAGGGATGATACGGTGAATCTCCGATCCTGCATAACCGAAGCCGTGCTGGCCGGTCGCAAGCTCTCTGAAGTTGCGACTCGTGAAGGGCGCCGTGTCGTCGAAGAGACGGAAGACAACGCGGCCTGCAGGTGCGCCGTTGATCGCGAAGTCGAACTGAGTAAAAAGATAGAGGACCAGTCAAGAAGGTGCCTTAGAAGCCCGAAATGAGAGGAAAGGGGCGCACAAATACGTTCGGGAGTCTGGCACGGCGAGAGGTCGGTCAGGAAGTGAGGATGGTGCGAAGCGAAGCAACTCACGGCATGGGGGCGAACGACAGTGGAGGATGGCACAGGTACGATTTACTCGGGAGGGAAAAGGGAGAGAGCAAGGGGAGGATGAGCGTCGGGGTAGGATGGGACGCCGATCGAGGGGAGGGTCTTATAGCACATCCTGCCGAGTGGGCGACAGTAGCAGAGCGAAGTAGTCTCGGCTTCGTCCGAGAGGTCCCTGTCCGGAGCCGGCACATGCCGCTCGAGTGCTGAAACAAGAACGCGTGCCACCGACTTTCATCGTCCCGATGGCTTGGTCTCGGGATGATCTGTTCGGCTTCGCGTCCTTCCTCTTTAATTTTTGCTTGTAATTCCGCCCCGGCCCAAGGATCGCCATTCGGTACTTTGCGTCTTCGACCGGCTGCGCCGGCAGCACCCTTCATCGCACTGGGAAGCTGTGTCACCTCGCCGTCGCCCATCCCCACAAACCGCAGTCTTTTCAATCGAAGCCGCATCCTGCCCGAGTCACGCTCACTTCGGTGCTTCTTCTCATATCCGCTGTGTTTCCTAGTGATCGCATGCGTCCAGGAAGTCTTCCTCCTGCCCTCGTGGCGCCGATGGCTAGCCTCGTGTCCACGTCGCTCTCGGCCGTCTCCGTTGGCGACCGCTCAACTCTTGCTTCACACTCGCCTGACAGTTCCCTCGAGGAGATCTATCTCCGTCCATATCATCAAACTTTACCTTGTATGCCGCACTCACTTACGGCGCTACACATTACCTGGAGGGACCGCCCAACCCAATGCGCTGCCTTCTGCCGTTCTCGAGGGGGGTGAGGCTGCAGGTTGATTCTAATTCCGCGTTCGGATGTCGCGCGGCGAGTCCAAAGATCAATCGCATGACGATTACCGCACAGATACGCCTCGGGTTTGGTGAGGTCCCTATGTCAGCACATATCGCGCGGCCTTTGAAGTGTCGGCGCTGGCACGCTTCCAGCTTAACGGCATATCGCATTCCGTTGCATGATTTCGAAGTTGGCTCAGCAGCGGCGCAGTATTTGCAGTCGTGTGTCGGCCTGCTGCGTAACCTCTCAGGTGTGACCGTACAATAAGTATGTATGATGACGCCCAAAACCAAGCCTAGGCACGCCAATCCGCACGGACTGCGGTCCCTGGAAGGAAGCGAATGCGCTCCGAATGCATGCGATGACGGTTCCTGAAGGGCCGTTGGAGACAGCGAGTACGCTGTATGCGAAGGACCCGGTAAAATCAACGGTTTTTCTTGGCTTAGCCACAGCTAACACAGGTCACAAGCAGGGGCCACAATCTGTGGTCATGTGGTCACGCCAACAGCGCTGGCCGTGAACGCTGCACGACTCGTATGCGGTGACAGACGCATGGACGCAATGATCTTTCGACTCGTGCTCACGATGAAATACGGTGTGGAGGACCAATTACAGGGCGAGGTATGACGGAAGGGGATGACCGCCTTGAAGCCACTGATTGTTGGAGTCTGCACTAGAGTTGCTCGATCGTTCCCGCCAACCTGCGAAGACAAAAGTGACTTTCTGGGAAGCTCACCAGTTCCACAGACGTACAAAGATTCTGGTTTGAGCGCCAGAAGATTCATCTGTACCTTGTCACAAGAGTCTTACGGACAAGTTGGGTCAACGGGCGTTGCGGAACCGAAAACATGACAGATGCTTCTACACCTCAAAGTTACTGATAGCTTCCAAGAGATGCCTCATGATAAAGTATGGCCATGGGAGAGTACTAAGGCTGGACGCACACCGGAAAGCTTGGCGGTCCGAAAGCACCATGAGTGTGTAGCTATTGCGAAAACTTCAGTCCCGCGACTACACGCGCGAAGCTGAGCTTAAGCGGCAGAATCGACAGTACGTCACCCATAAATGCAGCCAGAAAGATACCTGATCATAGGTTCTCCCGTTATATACGCGATAGAGACTGACGAGGCTGTCCGATTCCGGTGTGAGAGAGCAAGGCTCGCAGACATGTTTGTACGAGCCACGAATTGACTAAGAACGACATATCCGGATCAGCTGGCATGGCCAGTCCTCCATCCGTCGGATAAACGGTTCATGTTCGGCCACATGCCCGTCGGAGCAGGCCGCTGTTGTACGAGAAGGGCGCTGGTCTCGAATTAGGATACCAGCTCCAATATAGCTTATTGAAGTCTACGACCGGCACATGTCCGCTGGTGGCGTAGATACTCGACAGAGGGACGCAGTAGAGTCTGGCATCGAAGCAGCAAGGGGGGTGATCCTGGCTGTGGCCTTCATACCTTCTGTGAGTGCAGAGAATAGGAACCAGCAAAGGGGAAATGAGGACGAGTGAGGCAAGGCTATTGGAACGCGTTATCACCAAAACTAGCCCAAGATACTGTCAGTCTGTTGGAGACTGAGATGTATCGCGCGAAAGCTGATGCTTATCGGCGGCGACTCGGGAAGGCAGCAGTCGCAAAGCCGCCGCCGGTCTGCAGCGCCCTAGATACAGGGGGCATCAACGATATGTCTATAGTAGTTCAGTTCGCTCCAGCAACGTCTGAGAGAAGATCTAGATGGACGTACTCGGGACTTGGATCGTAACGTCAAGTGACAAATGAGCTCTGTTTAAACCATCTCTTAAAATTGCGCGCTCTCCGACACAAGCTACAATGACGTCGATACCGATCCTACGACACAACAGAAGGTCAACTAAGCCGGACGACCCTATGGCCGACCGGCGCTATAAGACTCTTTTGAGCAGTCTCTAGACTGCCCGGGAATGTCCAACAATGGCGGCGGTCAGCTGTGCTTGCCGTTCAAGCGAATCGCTTCGCTTATGACTGGTATTAGAGCCAGAAGCATCACTGCAGCCGACGAGGATGACACGCTGCCTGTCACAAGTGAATCTAAATAGACCCGCGAAGTAACGCATACGTCTGATCCTGGAAGGGAAGGTGAGCTGGAACGTCAGCGATTGGGTGAGCGCTGCATTAGAGCCGGGCCCGGGGCCTGAAGTTCGAGAGGCCATAGAGCCGCTGAATCACAATATAGAGAACAAAATGGACAGCCAATGCCTCGATTGAAAGAAGGACGGAGAGATGCCCAACGGTATTGCCGCGAGCGCGTAAATGGTTTTGACGGCGCGCGATTCAGCATGTTCGTAGGCGGATCAAGCATAAGCGAACGAATGAAGACCTTCCACTAGCAGCTGTATAGGTGGATAGTAGCCGCTTGATATAATATTATTCCTGACGCGTTGTTCAAATTTAGCACCGTGTGGAACATTTGTGACAAACAGTGAGAGACCCGACAGACGGCGCCGCTAAGACGTGATAAGGATGAGGGAGCAGAGTACATGCACGCAGCCTTACCTGGTATTTATGCTCCAAATAACCCATCCACCTTCATTCTGTTTAGGCGTAGTTCTTACTGCCGCAGCCCTGTCCCTCTTAGAGCCCAACTTGCTGTGTACAGTAGCAAAAAGTTAGCTACTCCGTAGTAACTTTCACGCTCTAGTAGCCTTCAATCGCGGTCTTGGAGCGAAAACACTAGCGTCTCCGCCCTTCACATAACTGAGAGAAAGGCTCACGTACGTTTAGTCGACAGTCTAAGCCAAGGCGGAAGTGAAGAAGATAGCAGGAAGACTCGAACAAGCTCGGAGTCACTCTTCCGCCGTGTGCAAGTTGAGTTTTTCGCCGTTTGCCATTGGTTCACACGTGGCGCATTTGCAGCTTGTAACCCGATCGACGTCAGCTGCCAACGGCCTCAACACATGCCTTCATCGAATAGTAGTAGACTTGCATTTGCACATAGTGGGATTTCGGATATGTTGAAAGGCACTCAGGTTTGTTGAGACCGCACATTGTCCCTCTTCCCTATGCGCATGCTCCTTCAATCTCTGGCATGAGTTTCAAGTTGACCCGTGTTTGATACGGAATCTTGCTCCTGGAGGCCTCAGTCTTTGCAGTATACGGATCACGCAAAGGAAATAATTTTGGATGGGGTCATCCTATACTATGGCGCTGCTTACTAGTAGCCGGGGGCACTTGTCCCACCCTTATTATAAGCACCAGCCCCGGGCCTTTGAGTATTGCGAACCTCCTTGGTCTGCACTGCTGCATCATTTCAACACCGACGCGTTCGATTTTTTAAGTCGTCCCCTTCTCAGAATGTGCGATTGAAATGCCCAGTGCAATGAACTTAATAATATGGACACGTATGTCGAAGACGAAGAGCTCATCTACAGTGGTAGCATTTTTGCTCAGGCTGGCATTGAGCAGACCAATGAAGTTATGGATACACACATCATCTCCACCTTACTATCCCGCTTCGATACGTAGAACCCATCCCTGGTGGCATATTTCGTCGAGCGTTTATCGTACACTGCACTGAACAATGATTATCGTATATAATGCGCCGTCATCAAGACGGTGCATACGTGGGAGTATACATGTTGTATGGGAGGGTATTTTGTGCTATCAGGCTACGTGAGCGGACGAGTAAGCAGAAACGTGTGGCATAACGATACATGACGAGGAGATTAAGGCGTGGAGCGCATGTTGCTACGGTATAAGTGATCAAACTCGTATGGGGGATGAAATACAATGAGGATATACAACAACAGGTAGGTCCGAGAGATACGGAAAAGGGAGCTAGTCCTCGGTAGTTGCAGGCGCGTGCACGACGCTCAGCGTGCGCGAAGGAGGCGAAGTTCATGCTGCACCATATAGATATCCGGGCGGTTCCAAGATCCGACCCAGCACTCAGTCTCCGGCTGACGCGGTCCGCTGGCGAAGATCGGGCGAGACGATTCGACCGAGTTCACGACCTCCTGCAGGGGCATGATCAAGATCGGAAGATCTTCCGCCCCCTTCGTCTGGAAGGGACCAGGTAGTCTGCGGGTGGTCGACATCGACCGATGACGTGTGGCCTCACGTGACGATACCAGGTGCTCCGATGTTGGCACCTTCGCGTACTCGTCAGCGACCCATCCAAATGGCCGTAAGGACTCGTCAAGCGAGGGTTCCCGCATAGGGCATTGCTTGTCCGTGAGACCTGCCAGCGACATCCGGCGCGCCCTCTTGAGCTGGGGAGATGGGAAGATGAGCTCGATAGGGATGTTCTCGCCGAGAGTGCGCTTGACTTTGGATAGGCAGCGATGACGGCGTTCGCTCTCTGCCGGCGTGGTCGGCGTTAACGGGCTTGACGGCGTCCTGTCCAACGGCGCAGTTCGCGGCATAGGGAGACCCTGTGTCGCGCTGTCGACAGGAGACGGAGTTTTGACCGTGAGGTAGTTGTCACCGCGTTTGCGCTTCGGCGCCCTAACCTTGCCTAGAGATACCGACACAACTTCGACGGGGCTATGTGGGCGTAGGTCCATCTCGACGTCGATGCTTGTTCGAGAGGAAGATGCACTCCAATTATCCGACCGGCCCAGCAGTGAAGACATCTCCGATGAGGTTGCAGCGCTAGTGGAACTAATGTCGCTCTCTATGGACGGGCGGGGAAGGTCATTGGTAAGGGATTTTGCAAGATCGCAGGGCTGAGGCAAATCGGGCCGCCCAAGCGCGAGAATTTGCTCTTCGGAGAGCTCGAAAATCGAGCCCTGGCGACGGTTGGGGTGACCAGCACGGCGAGGGCGGGGAACAGGCGCAGCCGGTTCTGCGGTTTGGGCGGTGCTCATGACGGGATGGACTCGCATGTGTTCGTAATTCTGGCGTGGAGGACGGGAGGCAGCAGCAGGCAAGAGGTGCAAGGGACGGCGTGCGCCGGTGGAGTCGATTAGGAATGAGCTTGTACCGAAGACCTGCTCGAGTTTCCGGGTCGAACGGAGGATGCGTCTGCGCTCTTCTGGTCCAAAAGGAGTGGGAGACACTGCAAGATCCATTTTGAAGGCTAAAGGCAAAGGTGATGTACGAGACCGGACGATAGAAGAGGACAAGGATCGCCAAAGACAGCAGTGAACGTGAGAGATGTGCGGGCTGGCGGAGAAACTCCGCACAAAGCAGAGCCCCAGGCTGGCATATAAGGCGCCGAGGAAGACAAAAGCATGGCGAATGTATTGGCACCGGCTGTTCACGCCAGCCCATGTTCCCGTGTGAACAATGCCCCGGTCATTGTTCTCTGGCCATCTGCGTCCGAGTCCCGACCACGCGCCGATGGGACGTAGCATGGAGAGCTGGGTCCAATTATGCTGACAAAGCTTTTCCCACACTCTCTGCTGCCCTTCAAATAGCTTCAATTTCGATTCAAATTATTCGATATCAACGGTCTACTGTAGCCAGCAACATACCAGCAGTCTGTCCGTGCAACGTGTTTGAGCCTCGCGGATACGTTTACATGTACTGGTCACTGCACCGAACAAAGGGTTGCGACACATCCGATTTGGTATACCCGCGTTCCTACGTGTGTGCTCTCGGACAATAAGGGTTGCTCCCCACACCGCATGCTTGACAGCTCACTCACTCTTTCGCTTACAGTAGGAAGGATTATGGAGCCATTCCGAGGCTCCTCCTCCGGTCAAGTATCCTCGTTAAATCCCCTATTGCCTTTAATCATCCGAATCCCGACTATTTTATCCGCTCGCTGGCAGGACCGTTTATATTCCTTCCCGTCCGGATCCATGCGGTTGATGAAGAATTACAACGAGCTGACTGGCGACACTGTTTCATTGTGTGGGCTACTGCTATGCGTGGTCTGGCGGTCGCTGAGCGATGTCTTGGCGCTTCTCAATTTTCCATCTAGCGGCCTAGGCTTTCAGTTCTACGTATCTGTCACCAGTACTACACGTATCGCAAACCCTGGGAAAGCCCAAATGAATCGGCATGCATTTTTTCTTAAAGCTCACACTGTGTCCATGCTCTTGAAGTTGACCCGGGTGTAAAGGGCGGTCTCCCGGCCTCAGAATAGAAGTCGACAGCTGCCTACATCGTTGTTGAACCCGGCGCGTAGTTTTTTTTTTCTCGGACATTCCTCTGCTAGGCGTGTCGTGATAGCTGAGAGCCAATCTTGGATCGCAGCAGCAAACGACCGCGAGTGTTCAATACGTGCGCGCGATTTCTTCTTTCCACGAGTCTGGCATGATTATCCTCAGCCCGCTTCTTCTGGACACTGATTAGCAATTGGTTGTCGCAACTCCATCACATTAAATAATTGGCGTGGGTGCGAGCATACGTGTAGATACGCATTAACCATGACCCATCTCGAGCGCGAGTCAGCGGAACTGCCGCCTGTCCGTTAGAGTTCGATAATAGGGACTTGTATGTCACACTTAGCTGGAGGCTCCCCCTGCGGCTATGTCGGCCGAACTCTGCATTATCGGTGCCGGGACCAAAAACAGAACGGTAGCCCACCACGCCACTAGATCCACGCTCCCAGTTCCGTCAAACCTACCTGCTCATACGGCTCGATAGGACTAAAAGACCCCACCGTCCCCCCCAGACAGCGACTAGACCTTGTGCATCCGCATCCTGTGAATGAAATGGCTACCTATGAAGATAGACTTCACGGCCGGAAAGCCGAGAAGACATTAGCCCAGGCACCGGAGCATGCGAAAAGTTAACGCAACTGCTTGCGTCACGGATAAGTAAACTGTCCTCCTCCGCGATAACGTCAGCCAGAACCATGGTACCTTTCTGTCGTGAGCTACGGACCTTCAGCTTCGTCTCTGAGTACAGCTTTGGGACGAGCGACGTTGGTTTGCATCTACTGAGGCAGTCGAATGACTTTCCGACGGAATTTAGGGTTCCTACGGCTGCAGTGTCACGGCTTGGGCCCTTTGTCATACCACCCGGAGGTGGACGCTCCGCTCATCCACTCCCATGCCTGCGTGCTTCTGCAGTATATATATCGCGACTGTTTTCGACGACCCGCCGGTCCCGTGGAAATTTGCTACCCCTTCCATATTTTATCCCGCGTACCACCCCTTGCTGTGCGACCCTTTCGGATCCATAACCGCCCGCAGACACAAGATACATGCTTTCCGAGAAGGCCCCTATTTCCCAAGGTCGAGCCGATGAGGCAAGTGAATCCCGGCCTTGCTCTGGTTACGGCTCCAAAGACGTCGAATCACCTCCGGAAACGCTGGCGGGCGGCAATGTAGAACATCCAGGTCTTGTTCGTAAGGTCGACTTCTACTTGCTGGACTGGGATGGACCCGATGATCCTAGTAACCCGCGCAAGTGCGCACTGATATCCTGAGCTGGTCATCGTGCTAACCTTGATTATTAGCTGGTCAAACTTCAAGAAGTGGCGTGCAACGGCAATTATCTCCGCCTTCACGTTTATCTCCCCGGTGTCTTCTTCTATGATTGCTCCGGCATCGCAACAAGTGGCGGAAGACTTTGGCATTACAAATTCAGTGATTCTAGCAATGACTACTAGGTCTGTTTCTTTACCAGCATAACTTGCGAGTGCGAGAGACTGAGCTGGCAACGTGGGGCTTTCAAAGTATCTTCGTGCTCGCTTATGGTGCGCGACTGTCTTGTACCTTCCTTGACAACGTCTTGATGGTTGTCGACAGCCTTTGGACCCCTCTTCCTTGGGCCCTTATCGGAGTTATATGGCCGTTCGAGAGTAATGCAGGCGGCAAATATGTGGTATCTTGGTGCGTGCACATGTTTGGTATCGTTATCGTGTTCTGGGCTTGACTTCAAGAAAGCATGGAACCTTGGTTGTGGTTTTGCCCGGGGTACAACCGAGCTCATCATTTTCCGCCTTCTTGCCGGACTCGGCGGCTCTGCTCCCCTCGCTGTGAGTGAAACCATCGCCGTTATCTCAGGATACCTAATCAAATACCTTGCGAAATTGTAGATCGGTGGCGGAGTTATCGGCGACCTCTTTGCTCCCGAACAGCGAGGCCAGGCAATTGCGGTGTTCAGTCTAGCTCCTCTACTTGGACCGGTCATTGGGCCAGTTGCTGGTGCCTGGATCGCAGAGAGGTCGACATGGCGATGGGTGGTACGTCTCACTGCTTCATTCAAGAGTGCTCACCTGATCGGGTAGAAAGTTCTGGTCTACAAGCATTGTAGATGCAGCCATTCAAGTCGCGGGCCTCTTCTTCCTACGTGAAAGTACGTTGCGACGTTGCGCGGAGTGAGGATCGAGCTAACTGACGTGACTAGCCTATGCGCCGGTTTTGCTTGAGCGTCGAGCCACAACTCTGCGGAATGGCACGGATGCAGAACAAAACGTAGAAATACGCACAATATTCCAGGAGAAACAAGACAGACGGTGCGTATTCTCCCATGCCATCGATGCACCAGCCGAGAGTCTTTCCAGCTTTAAGGCTGTCATGAGGAAAGCTCTCATCCGTCCCTTCGTGCTCTTCGTATATGAGCCAATAATACAGCTATTGGGTATGTTAGCTCTTCTGTCTATTTTTCTGATATCGCTGACCGTCGATCGGGATGAAGGTTTGTACATGGCCCTCGTCTACGGTGCACAAATCCATCCAAGTTATCGTGATGTATCCATCTGACTTTTGTCCAATTTTTTTACAGGCCTGCTCTACTGTGAGCCAGCGACTTGCACTCAAACACCGCTCATTTCCTAATCTTCCGCACAGTGTTTATCACAACTTTGCCTGATATTTTCCAGGGTGTTTACAATGAGAGGATCGGCATCGCGGGTCTTAATTATCTGGCACTCGGCGTTGGTCTCAGCGGAGCCTCTCAAATCAATGCCAGGCTCCTTGATGTGATCTACCGCAAGCTGAAGGATAGGAATGGAGGCGAGGGGCGGCCAGAGTATCGGCTTCGTACGTCCATCGCAGTGCTCCTTAACCAACTCATTTTTAATGCATCGATCAGCGTCTATGTTCCCTGGGACGATCATGCTTCCCATCGGGCTCTTCCTTACTGGCTGGACAGCAAGGGAAAGCGTTCATTGGATCGTTCCTGATATTGTACGCTCAGCTTTGTTTTGGGTTATGCGTGGTATTCATGTAATAGGGCATTGCACTCGTCGGAGCTGGTGTTATTCTCAACTTCCAGTCCATTCAGACTTATGTCATAGACTCCTTCACACTTCATGCCGCCTCTGCCTTAGCCGCTGTAGCTTTCTTGCGCTCACTATGCGGGTTTGGCTTCCCGCTCTTCGCGCCAGTGATGTATAATAAGCTCGGTTTCGGAACAGGCGATTCCATCCTCGCCGCCGCTGCCATCTTACTCGGATGCCCTGGGTAAGTTCATGTATATCTTTCTTCATCCAGACAACTGCTAAACATGGATCCAGGCCATGGTTGTTCTGGATATACGGTGAACGCATTCGAAAAGCAAGCCGCCATGCTTCCCAATGACTTTCTCGGCATTTAGCCGAGATATGTTTTTATGCTCCTCACGATCTGTTTCGCCCCGCATAGTTAACTCTACTTTCGCATCTGAATAGTTCGCATGACTGCACAGATTCGTCACTAGCACTCACGGGCACGGGTTTACTGCATAGAACACTTGTAATTACACAATGCCTGGGCACTGATATCACGATGGTCTCGTCGGAGACCGGTGTTGTGCTGGGGCCGTACAAGGTGCTCTGATTTTGACTATAATCTTGAAGGGCGTGTCTGTATTTGTAAGGTAACGCAACAGGTATCCACAGGACAGACAAATAGCGGCGGGACGCAGCCCAGACCGTCATCTCAGAAGAGAAAGCAAAGGGTAGGAAGCAAAAATGTGTAACGTGCGTATTCAAACGAGGTCTGTTATGATCTGAGGCTAGTGACCTTCTTGAATACATCCCATTTTGAACGGGACGGGATCGACTTCTCCGGAGTGAAGAAGTCCCATCTATGATCAATGGTTAGATTGAAGACGTAAATCAGGAAGTCCGAGAGAACCAACCTGATGTACAGGTTCCCATAGCCTACGATCTCGTCCCCCTTGCGCTTCGGCATTCCCTTCCCCTCCACAACGGCGCCTTCCGTTCCTTCGACAAGACCGCGAGGCAGAGTCACTTGTATATCCTCACCACCCGGGCCTGAAAAAGCAATATGTCCTTCGGGGATCTCCCCGTCGACCGACCACGGTAATTCAATGCACATGAACAAGTCATGCGGGCGTGTGATGACACGAGCGAGGTACGCGTGCGGCCGCTCGCGGATCTCGAATACAACAGTGGGCAAGGCGTGAACTTTCGCACCGGGCTGCGTGCCAGCGGGGACGACAACCTTGACAGAGTGGTTCGTACCGTCGCCGGTCGAGATGTGAAACTTCTGCGACGTCCCGTGGTATAACTCGTGCATAGATACCTCAAGCGGGAAGGTCCATTGCGTAGGAGCCCCGGGATCAGACGGCGTTTTCCTGCCTTGTGGTACCGGCGGTTTGGGGAGGGGTTGTAACGGGGAATCTAGGGGGACATCTACGTGTCGTAAATAGACGTAACTCGCCTCGTGTGCTAGAACTGAAGGAGGAGAGGTATTAGCCTGGTGGGTTTTTGGAGGTGGTTTGCGCAGCTTGCGGGGGGTCGTCCTACATGAAATACAACGTAAGGCAAGAGACCAGGGCGAGAACCGAAGAGCTTACCATTTGCTAGACCGCACGTGATGTTCAGATTCCCGCGGAAGCTCGGAATGCGTTGAGAGAGAAGAGGATAAAGAAGGGCACGAAGACCTGCTCGGCGGCGTGGTGGGGTGATGATGCAAGGAACTGGATACACCAGTAGGCGTGCTGTGATGTACAGGCTGTGAACGGAGATGGGAGCGGGGTCTTTCATCGAATGTACGCGAGGGCGAGGACACGGGGTGCTCCGCAGACGAAGGGGCGGGGGAGAAGGCTTCTTGTAGCTGGGTGGGAGATCCTTCATAGGGGACAGATAAAACGGCTTCTTTCTGACCAGCAGGCGATCTGCTAGGGAAACCCGCATCTGGCACGGTCGCATATCGTGCCCGCGGACGCTCTGGAAATGGATCTTGGGATGGGGACTGCTCATATTTTGCGTGATTATCGCCGGAAGGGCCGTGAGGTGCGCAGCCATGATTTTCTGGAGAGTGCCGGCCTGCTGGAGGTGAACGAGAAAATGCTCGAGGCTCTTCATTGTGAGCAATCAGGGCCATTGAAACTAACTCTGTCAGAGCAGTATAGGCTTTATTAATCTGAAGGAAAGCATGAAGCCATACATGAGGGAGCAAAACTGTGCATCACGTACCTCAACAAACTTGACCGCTGCGACCTCTTTGTCGTCAACATGGCGATCGGGATGCCATTTCAAAGCCTGCGCTATGATTTGATCATCTAGCACGCACGGAATACTAGTAGACGCACTAGTCTCTTGTACGCATTCCGTATTTCATCGAAGGAAGCATGAGGAGCGACTCCAAGGACGGCATAATGGTGGTCGTAGGACAGTGCCGTAGGCATGCCAAAAGGATTGTGCCTTCAAGTTTACTTTGGTAGAGAGTATAAATACGAGAGAAGTAGCCTGTGTCCAGCACGAGTTGTCTACGTGGTGGTGCATATAAGCGGACCAACGGGGCAAGGAGCCGTCCTCGACTTCCCGCTCTTCACCGCCGATCAGCAGGCGTGGTCCGCACGAGGCGAACATGGCGCTAAGTAGACAAATGAGTATCTTGCCTGTGGGCCTAGATCCCTTCATAGTGCTCAACGGTATATTCATCTTTGCGGACCAGTTCGGTGTCGTCGTGGCTGAGCTTTCACTAGTACTGGTAGTGCACTGGTAAGGAATGTCCTTATGTCCAAATTAGATAAAACTTTCGCTCGACTATGATCAACTCCTTGTCTTCCTTATCAAAAGGTACTAGGCGCTTAAAAAGCAAGAGCAAAAGAAGTCCATGAGAGCGCAGCTATCGAAAGCGGCCATCGAGATTCATAAAATGACGCCAACAGACGAAAGTAGCTGATGGTTCGCGTCAAGCACGTGTGCGTGTTCGCGACGTGACTCGGACGACACGCCGTCATCTGGCTTCTGCCTTCACCAGACATTGGGCTGGACAGAGCTTAAATTTCTTCCCTTGCTCTGCGGTCCCCTGTACTCAGGCCCTGTTATCTGAAGGTTCCTAGAACACGAGAAGGACTGGGTAAACTGAGTCAATGTCATCAGAAGTTCTCCTTCCATTCCACCATACTATTCTTGAGGCCATTCATGATCCTTCTGCTAGCGATTTCGTGCTCCTTGCTCGGGGGCTCGGGCTACGGAAGATTGTGTGCACGCTGATGAAAATATACGACTCTCCGCAAAGCTTGATTCTGCTCGTGAACGCTTCGCCAGAGGAGGAGGCCGCCATTGGCGAGGAACTAGGTATCATGGGATGTAGGAAGCCGGGACTTCGGGTTGTTGATTACGAGATGCCGAAAAGGGATAGGTGCGTCCTATCTGCCTTGTACGGGAGTCACATCTGAGTAGTCGAAAGGCAGGACCTCTATAAGAAGGGCGGCCTTATATCCGTAACGTCTCGAATTCTTATAGTCGACATACTTCTGTCCGATATCCCCACTGAGCTCATCACCGGCATTTTGGTGTTACATGCTGAAAAGTGAGTTTAAGAGAACTCTCTCTTAGTATGAACGTGATCTCCCTGATATGGGCTCGAAGGGTCACGGCGTTGTCTCCAGAAGCCTTCATTGTACGATTGTACCGCGAGAAGAATACCGTCGGCTTTCTGAAGGCATTCTCAGACCAGCCGGAGCATATCACATCCGGCTTATCGCCGCTGAAGAACGTACTGAAGGAGCTACAAGTACGAAACGTGCACATATACCCTCGGTAAGTCATCACATCGGCCATTCGCTCCATGCTTCATGTGCCCAGCTTTCATCAGGATGTCCAATCGTCCTTGGAGCGTAGACGCGCTGATGTTGTCGAGCTGCATCAGCCAATGACTCCCGCTATGCAAGAGATCCATACGGCCGTTGTGGACTGTATGACCGCGACCCTAGGCGAGCTGAAGCGATCAAATACTTCGGTAAGTCGCACGCAGGTGTAAGAAATGTTTCTAATCGAAGTACTGCTAAAGCTGGAGCTGGACGATCTGACGGTAGAGAATGCCTATTTCCGTTCTTTTGACGCTGTAGTTAGGCGTCAGCTGGATCCCGTCTGGCACAAAGTTGGCCCTAGAACGAAACAGCTCGTTAGCGATCTAGCTATGCTTCGTCGCTTACTGTTGTAAGATACAAAGCGATTGCCTGGCAGCATTGGAGCTGATCCGTCTTGTAGATATCTACTCACTTACGATGCTCTTGCGTTCCACGAATATCTAGAAACCATCGTTTTGTCCAACTCCGTGAGCGCGGCCGGAAACCAACGCCAACACCAGTCTCCGTGGTTGCTTACAGACGCTTCACACATCATCTTCACTCGAGCTAAGAGGCGCTGCTACGAGATGACTGCTGAGCCTGTTTCTAAGGAGCCCGAAGTCATCGATCTAGCTGACGATGACGACGCTTGGAGTGCTCTTGATGAGGTTGAACAACCCAATCTATCATCGAAGAAACAAGTCGCAAAAGACTCGAAGGTACCAAGAAAGCCCAGATGGCTCCCAAACAACATCAAGCCAGTTCTCGAAGAGTTGCCGAAATGGGAGCTTTTGACAGAAACGCTAAAGGAGATCGAAGAGGAAATCATTCGACAGGAGTCTTTGAGCGTCTGCACGTACTCCGTGGTTTTCCAGATTACAAGTCTGATCTTATCTCAGCCGCGAAGGGCACGAACACTGTCCTTGTCATGACTTCTTCATTGCGCGAAGCCAACATGCTTAGCGAGTATCTCACGAAGATGGACGCCGACGCACCTGCCGGTCAGAAAGGACGAGGTATGATGATGGAGAAGCTAGGTATGTACTTGTGGTGGAAGACGCGCCTGGCGAAAGACACGACGACGGGTCGACCGACCGTACCGATTCCCGATGCGTTACGAAATAGCCATGCTACCGTTCAAGATGAGGAAGACGGACTCAGTGAAGCTCTTAAGAAAAAGGACAAGGACAGGCACGAGAAGAGTGCCAATCGACGGCGAGTCCGCGGGGGTGCCCATTCAACGGCGGAAAGTACGCGAGGGAAGGGCAAGAGTGCGGACATCGTCATGACGCTCGGTGAGGAAGCGATGCGAGATGAAGCAGAGAATATTGCACATTTGTTTGTGGACGCTCGCGCCACCACAGATGGACGCATACTTACAATATTTACTAGCTTCGCAAAACAAGATCCGAGCCAGAGCGGTGCATTGCCGTCATTACCTCAGCCCACTGATCCCACCGCTTTCGACGAGGAAATCGCTCTTGCGATGACCACATCTACGGCGGATGCAGAATCAGCTTTCTTGTCGGATTTCAACCAGTTTTACGGTCTACTTCCACCACAGATGACCGTTCTTGTACGGGCCTATTCAGATGATAGCGATGACCGCCTACTTGCTGAGATCCAACCACGGTTCATTATCATGTATGAACCAAACCAAGATTTTATCCGACGAATAGAGGTGAGTGCGTAGAAGCAGCCACGATGACATGTACATGCGAGCTTACTTATACCGAGGTTTACAAAAGTTCGAATGCTGGCCTTCCCGTCCGGGTATATTTTATGCTTTATAGCTCGAGCAGCGAAGAACACAAATACCTAGCTGGTATTCGTAAGGAGAAGGATGCCTTTGAAAAATTGATCAAGGAGCGCGGGGTGAGCGGTTACTGTGGCGCAAGCATCACCGGAAGCACTGATCACTATACAGTCCATGCTTATGCCGATTTACGAAGATCGCCACGCAGAGCATGGTCCATCAGACGCATTGATCAAGACCATCAGCACGCGTATCGCGGGAGGTAGGAAGGAAGTATCTACAGAGCAATCGCGAGTATGTTCAAGGCTGTGGATCTTCACCAATGAAGGTCGTGACTGAGGCCTGGGCAGATCATCGTCGACATGCGCGAATTCAGGTCTGCGCTACCCTCTCTACTCCACGCGTCAAAGTTGTGTATCATTCCCGCTACCCTGACCGTGGGTGACTATATCCTCACACCCGACATCGCGGTGGAACGCAAGAGCATTCCGGATCTTGTACAGAGCTTCAACAGTGGTCGGCTGTACGGAATCCGTTTATACTTAGCCTTCGAGACCCTGATGGTCGTAGCAGATACTCCCAGTGTGAGCTAATGTCTGCTCATTACAAGCAGCCGATCCTGCTTATCGAGTTCGAGGAACACAAGTCGTTTTCTCTGGAGGTACAACTCCTTTCTTGGCACGGCCCTACGTTGCATTGAATGGCGACATCCATAGATCATACAGGACATAAAATCGTACGCGAAACCAGCTGGAAAGTATCCTCCCAAGAAAGGCGGCGCATCCAATGGCAGCGGCGATACGTCAGGGCCGCCAACCGTCCAACAGAAACTCGTGCTGCTCACGCTTTCGTTTCCTCGCGTGCGTATCATCTGGTCGTCCTCACCATACGCTACTGCAGACATTTTCAACGACCTCAAAACAAATCAGTTTGAGCCGGATTACAAGGTCGCGGTCGCTATCGGAGCAGAGGAGGATCCTGATGCGGGCGCTGGAGTCAACAGCGCGGCGGAAGAACTCCTGCGCACTATCCCGGGCATCACAGCGAAGAACGCCAAGTATGTCATGAGCCGAGTTCCGAGTGTGCGCGCACTGTGCGACTTGTCGCTTCCGGAAGTTCAGGACGTCTTGGGTAGCGAGCCGGGAAAAACTTGCTGGGAATTCCTTCATTGGGGCGAGCGACAGGGGTGACGTGGGCAAGCCGCGTGCGAGACAAAGATTCTAGATGCCATGACCACGGCTCTACAGCCATGATTCTTGAGCTTGTCACCTCCGCACCCTACGATGGCTTTCGTATCTTGCTTCAGGAGAGACGTACCCCATGGCAAGACATTGTATGCTCCGGATCACAGCGCCTGCTGATCGTATTACAAGAGCTAGCTAGTTTCATGCTATTAGGTGCTACAGGCCGGGCCAGGATGGTCGACGAGCTGCGTCGCATGTCTACTTCTCTGCCAAGACATGGCGCATTCGACCAACCCTGTATCTGCCACTTTCGATGTCCCACTTTGTTGATGCCGTCGGGTCCACCTATCGGATACAATCTCACGATTGGTCTGTTGGCGAGGTAGGCGATCCGTATCAACTTTTTGATTCTGGAGGCAGTGCGGGATAGAGAGCGGCGGCCGTTAGGGATGCATATACCTCGGTACGGCTGTGCAGTGCGGGGAAAATGTAGGCTGCGCTCCGTGATGGCGAATATAAGGACGCCGGAGAGATGAGACTAGGGTCGACCTTTCCCTTTACCTTCGTCACACTAGTACTCAACCAGCGAACGCGACCGGTGCGCGTCGACTGCTTTGTCTCGGTTTCTACGCCTCACGTCCACGGCTATTCTCAACGACTTGCTTTCATCTTCCTTTCGTGCCGACTACAGCACTCGCATCCGTAATGACTTACGCTCAGCTACCCACCGAAATCACGTGCTATCTGACTGCCGCTCAGCGCGAGCACCTCAAGAAATCGACCCGCAAACTCGCAAAAGTCCTCGGCGCGACGCCGATGCTTCGCGTAACTCCCGCGCTCACTGGCAGTCAGGACGACCTCTCTGTCGGCGTGCAATTCGCATCCGTGCGCAATCATGTGGCGGCACTCAACGCGGCGTCTGCACCCACCACACCAACCTGGTGCACGCTTACAGGCGCTAGCCCGGGCGGCACCACTCTTCGGCGCGCGCCCCAACTGCAATTCCCATCGACCGGGCCTTGCAAGGAGACGGGCCTCGCGGCCCTCAGCTCCCCTCAGACGCTCTTAGTGCGTACAGCACCGCCCTGGGCGACGGTCGTCACGCCCTCCAGCACGACCGCACGCCGCGCGTCGTTTCTCCCGGCCACACCACTCTCGGCGTACAATGAAGCGGATCCTATCCACATGGAGCACGAGCGGCGCCTGCTGCGCAAGCGGCTGTCCAAGCTTTCGCGGACGCTTGGCCAGGTGCGTACGCGGGTTTTCGAAGTGAAATACCAGCTCACGGCGTACTGTGGCAGACCGTTCCACCCGTGCTCGTGGTGCCTAGGCGCCGCTCCGTCTCCCGTCAGCGAAGCGTGCGCAACCATCATACCCTCCGCATTTCTTTGGGCGCCGTCGGCGTCGATTCTCCCCGTCTTTCCGCGTCGATGCATACCTCGGCGTCAATGCGCACAGCGAGCTCGCTCGACGACTTGCAAGAAGAGACCCCGGAGTCGTCGTCGGTGTATGAAGGGCTGCCGGAGATCTGGCAAGCGGTACACGCGCACAGGTCGACGGAGGCATTCGTGACCGCGGAGGACGAGTCCGCCGTCTCACTTCACGACACGGCACCTCCTGAGGCGGAACTCGATAAGCCGCTTCGCTCGGCGCGACCCAGGACTCGCCCCGCATCCATGATGATAAACTCGTTCGCGGACCTGCGGCCGCAACGCGCACGCAGCGAGGAGCCGAGCCCGCGCCAACCGGCCGCATTACACGAGGCGCACGAGGAACTGGATGCTGCCGAGCGCGCGCGGCTGCAAGAGGAGCTACCCTCGCGTTCCGGCTCGCGCATTGCGCAGATCTTCCTGCGCAAGCTGAACGCGCACGAGGAGCACGAACACACCATCGCGCACCGCAGCGAGCGGCGCCAAGGCTGGAGCGGTGAGTGGAACGCGGCAAGCGTACAAGATGTCATCGCAAAGCTGCGCGAACTCAAGTAGGCGTGCCCTCGGGTGCACTCTGCACCGCGGAATTTGCACTAGTACGGCTGCATGCGGGACGTCTAGACTATTGGTGGGTATCAGCTGGTACGAAAGAAGCAAGACCGAGTGTAGTGTAACCCTGGTTTAATATGCACCGACCGCACAGACTTTCTTTGCCTTCCACCCGCCTTTGACAAGAAAAGCCATGATCACTTGGTGGAAAATCATGGCCACGGTGAGTTCGCGAGATTTCTCTCGTGCTGCTACCTAGGGATGAGCCACAAGGTCCAACGGAGTTCACTGCGCAAAATCTATTAAAGAAACATCTATGCCTTTTGCGTGCCGCTTTCCGTAATCAACTCTCTCGCGCCGCGCTTCTCCCCGGCGGCATCTCCGGGCTGACCGAGGACCTCCCGTATGAGCGTCGAGTTGACCAGGCTTGCGTAACGAGGCTCGATGATGAGAGCACTGAGTGACAACAGTTAATGCAAGAATCGGGCATACCGTCAGGGGAATAACAAACTTGGCATCAACCAGCACTGTCCCGTTAACATCTTCTACCGTACCAGAAACCCTCACTTTTCGACCCTTCAGTTCGTCCAGCTTTGTCTTGATGACGATGAACTACAACGCCTTCAGAAGGGTGACGGTTGCACGGGGCGTGAAAGCTACCTGATCTGCCCGTGTCGGTGCACGGTAGTTCAACGACAAATTGGCCGTGACGCCAATCATCTTGGGGAGATTCAGGACGGCCTGAAGAATGTCAATGGCGGGAAGATGAGACACGAGTGCGGAACACACTTGACGAGAGAATGCCTCATCCAGCAGGGTGGCGAGCAGCCCGCCATGGACTATGCCGTCGTGGCTGCAAAGCCCGCGTCCAATATGGATGATGATCACGTTTTCCGACTCGTCTTTCTTCGCGCGCACAAGCGGTGCGACGGCAAGACGGCCGGGTGCCCGCAGCGCGCCACTAGTTAGGTGGTGCACTCGCAGGTGCTCCGGAACGGACGTGTACGGTCTCGTTTCGTACCAATCATCAGCATCGGGCGCCGAGCGCAGCTTCTTAAGGAGGGGAAGTGAGTGTAGTTGATCCTCGATAGCCTGGGCGTGTGCTATGGCGTCCGGGTGGTCCGGCGGGGGAGGTGGCGGTGCATAACGAGGTGATAGGAGGGTAAGTGTGTCTGGTGGGTATAGCGATCCAAAGGTATAGGCGGACACGCCCACGGAAGTCGCAACCAGGGCGGATTTGAAGAACGAACGCGAGGTGCGATGGGAATGAGGGCGAGGGACGGTCCGGCTTGAGCGGAGGGGAGTAGTGGAAAAGTGTGATCTTAATGGAAGCCTGAACATCCTGGCGTCGATAGGGATGTGAGGAGAATGAAGAGAGCTGTTCAATGGGTCGTGTCTACTAGGGTCAAATCGACTTCGAGTCTGCTCGTGAGTACAGATTGAGCAAGAATAGGTATGGTATGACGCACGAGGGAGTGAGAAATCGTCGTGGTAGTCTATGTCCTTCTTCTGCGGAGGTATCGCCAAGAGCGCAGGGCAGCCTGCGAGAGTGGGAAAGGAAGGGCCAAGGGAAATGGGCTGAGGGTGGTGCGGATGGTAGTAGTTGCTTAGACAAAGTGCGGAGATAGACTCCGGAGAGTTTTCCCGGTCCGGCCGGTAATTGGACTACTATCCGGAGGGGTTGCTCATGGTGTCGTTGCTCGCATGGGCCTCCTTCGTCGATAAACGACTAGCTGCCGTGGGCTGGGGACCAGAGATTGTCGTCGTTGGCCAGAAGGCACGTCAGGCGCCCGCATCATCGATCCTCAGGGACATGGTCAAGCCCACTAAGACCACTACTATCGTGTCACCTGATGTGAAACCACGCCAAAGCGTGGTACTAGAAGTGCAACAACCGTCACTCCTTGGCGTGCCCCGCATCCGCTAGCCCTAGAAATCTACATACAACATTCCGTAGCATTCGTCTTTCTTATTCTCAAGTGTCGTAGTGAAATTGGGTCAGATGGTACCCTTCAGCGAGGGGAAGACCCAGCGGCTCCTCCCTGTTGCACTTCCCGCACACTCTGTTTCACATCAGATGACACGATAGTATACAGTTTCGAGTGACAGGGATGACCAGGGTCTGCGGGCGTAACCGGCATTACGTTTACGAGGATGCCATCGAGATGTTTGAACGGGTATTACGGCGATCACATCTGAAGAAGACCCGAGCTTACCGAAGCTGGATTCCCGCTGGCAATTATCGTACACTTACTGTTCACATGCGCTGATACTTAGTGGTAGCCTACATGCGTTTGGCATCCCCAGTTGAAGCACGTCCCGCGCATATCGGAAACACAGAAAAGGGTTCAAGAGAAGAATACAAGGAAATAGATACCTCATAAAAACCACCCAAGAAGAGCCCGCCTGAGGGTATCGCAAGATATTGACGATAATCATCGCCGCGCCGGCTTCGACCCTATGATCTCCCTCGCTGCTTTAATGTATCCCTCGCCACGTTTCCCAGCACCTTCCTTTCCGACCTCACGCTCATGCTCACGCTTGACACGCTCAAGCATCACGAACGTATACCACCCAGCCAGCGCGCCGCAGATGACAGCCGTCGCGCCCGTCACGGCGAGTGTCGTTATCGCAGAAGGCGCGAAGATGGCGTGCTGGGTACCTAGGACGGCGGCAAGTGTTGAGAACACGCCGACGAGGCCGTTGAGGGCACCTGGGCTGCCAGGACGTGAGCGGGTGCGGGCAGGAGAGCGGTGAGCGCGTACACGAAAATGTGGCTGAGGAGCCAGACATAATTTCGGCTCCAGCGCCACCAGAGCCAGCACATCCCCCCTGCGCCGATGCCCGACAAGACGAACGCGATCACGAATCTATTCGCACATCAACGCCCACACCTGGACCAGACACGATGAGTACGCACAGAGGGATGTTCCGCACCGCGTGCACAACTGTCGCCTCGAACGTCCCCGACTGCACGTTCAGTGACGAGAGAGTCGAAAACGTGCCTGGCAGCACGACGAAGCCGGCAAGCAGCAACCAAGTGGCCGCGTTCGCCGCCACGTTGTGCAAAAATGGGACGGCATCGAGCGCGAGGAGCATATGCGTGTACTCTGTCCCGATTTGTTTGCTGCCACCGGTCGACTCGAGGGGCGGGCGAGCTGGGGCCGCAGATGGCCCGGAGTTATCTACGTGCGCCGCTGCTGTAGCCGTGGAAGAGGGTTTGGTTGCCGTAGAGACTTTCGGAGTGGCCGGGGCAGAAGGAGGCAGTACGGCAGCGGGCGGACGAGGCGTCGCAGACGCTTGGGACAGGGCAACGGACTGCGTGAGCTTCGGTGAAGTCGCAATCGACGCGGGAGGGTTCACCGGAGAGGCGCTTGATGCGGGAAGTCGCGAAGTCGTGTTCGATGTAGACTGCCGGGTCGGCCTGGGATACGTTTGTAGAGGCGCGGTCGTCTTCGGAGGGGACGTGATCGTTGGCGTTGACGTCACGGACGGCATCGACGCTTTCGACGGCAATGGTGCGGACGAGCCTGCAGGCTTGAAAGACGGCGCTGCGTCTGAACGCGGAGGATCGCGCTCTGCGTCCGTCGCCCACGGTATCTCGTCGTCAGACAACGAGCCGATAGTCGAGCCTATCGTAGGGATTGTTGGGATTGTGGGCGCGTAAGAAGACGCGACATTTGGGCGCGACGAAGCAGACGGCCTGCGCTCACGTTCAGAGGCGGCCAGGTGCGGACGGGGCATTGGGCCTGGAGCATAGGCCCCGGACGGGCGCGCGATGCTGTCTGCGACCGTGGGTGGAGCAAACTTGTCGGGCAAAGGAGGTGCACCCGAAGCCCCCGGAGGCATCGGACCGGAAATTCCGGAACCTTGCCATGGCGGGGACGGGGAGGGCATAAGCATGGACACAGGATCAGAGCGGTATGTCGCGGGGGCGGCGGTATATCGAGATGAGGTGAAAGATGGGAGTGAAGGCTCCTCTGGTATCGGCGGGGATATGTAATCGGTATGGGATGGCATCGCAGGAGGTACGGAGAGTTGTGAGAACGATGTTGAAGTTGAGGAAGGCATTGTGGGTATCGTGGCGATGGCATCGCGCGACTCAGATCCACCAGGAGAATAAGGAGAAGGGAACTGAGAAACCTGAGGTGCAAGGGCACCAGGCGGCCTCTGTCCGGGCATGAGCATCGTCGTGGCTCGGGTAGGTGGCGACCGTATATGTGGTGTGGACTGCAACGGTGCAGTTGCCCTCCGGTGCGGCGCAGAGCGTTCAGAGTCGTCGTCGGGAAGACTGGGCAGCGAGCGATCAAAAGGGTTGGGGAGCGGGGCTATACCGCTGAGCTCAGACTGCTCATCGTCCGCGTCGTTTCCTATGTCAGGGACAGATGTCGACAAGCCATGTCGGTCGGGCTCGGGGAACGAGGGCGGGCCGTACGGGGTTGGAAATGCGGGTGCGGGTGGATGTGAGTACTCATCGTACAGCCAGGCAGCATGGTGCTCGGGTTCCGGAAATGAAGGAGCGTGGGTCGAAGGTTCGGGGAACGCAGGCGAGTCTGAGGAAACGGACGGTCCGGCTTGACTGGCTTGACTGACTGCGGTCCCGCGCTTAGAGATTGTGCGTTGGACAGGCCACGTCGCAGACTTGGCCGGGTTGCGTCTGCTGGTGCTACCTTGGTCGGGTTTGTAGGACATGGGAGGAGGGAAGTGGGTGAGAAAACGATATGTTGTGCTCAAGCTTTCTTCAGCCCGGAATCATGTCGGATTGCCCTGGCCCGGATAGCCTCGTACATAAGTCCCGTTGCTGTTGTAGCGGCATCATTTCGCCGTTTCAACTCGTGCTCTCTTGAAGACTTGGCGCACACGGGCTGTACAGGACCGTGTGGCCGAACGAACCGCGCCGGCAGCTACGGCAACGGTACTGGTGGCAAGATACGAAGTCGTCGCTGACGGAGGCAGTTTCCAACAAGGTGCAAACTTGAAAGTGGATGCGCTCGTACACAGCGGCTTACACTCAGACTCCAGATCGCATTTGTCGCGGCTCGTGCCACAACTCGAGACACTCTAAGCTTGTCTTCGGCGTACATTTGAACAAACCTTCTCACTACACCAACATATCTCAAGAAGGCAATGGTGCGAGCCCGTCCCTCCGACGGTCACCTGTCGTCTAACGCGCTCTGTTTTGCTGCCCGTAGGCCGCCAATGGAGACCGTCTCGAGCAGCTCGTCCTCTCGGGCGAGCTCTTCAACCCATCTTCGCGTTCTTCCTCACCTGCGCGTTCCGCATCCCCCGCTGAAGCCGAAGAGGTCGAATGGCCGCCCTCAGACGCCGAGTTCGAATACTCCTCTACCGTCGGCGGCTCGGCACTGGTGCCAGTCTCGCAGCCGCAGGATGAGGATGAGGAGATCGGGATGGGCCCTGGTCGCACGGGTGTGAAGGGCGTCATCCGCGACCGTGCAGAGGCCGCGCGGCGCGAACGCGAGCGGCGGGCGCGCGATACCGATGCACTGGCGAAACGGATGGAGCGCGCGAGCCTCATCGCGGACGTCATTACGGATGTCGACACCCATCCGCGAAAGAAGGGAAAATTCGGACACCTGCGGGAGGTCGGCCTACACGGGTTTCTGCACGCGATCGAAGAGGAGACGCGCTCGGTTTGGGTGATCGTGCATATCTATGAGCCGGTGTGTTCCTACTCATACACATGTGGTCATGGGGCAGCAGAGGCTCAACCAGCGTGGAACGCAGTCAGTGCAACGGTGTGATACACTCGACGACAAGCTCGTCCGCCTCGCGCGACAGCACTCAGACACCAAGTTCATTCGCTGCAGAGCCTCTGCGCTCGGTTATGCGTCGCTTCCGCGCGCTAGCGCATCCACCAGCCGCAGGCGTTCTGACAAACGGGCGGACATCGGGGGCGATGAAGATGACCCGTATGGTGCACCAGAGCCGAATGACGATGGCGAGGACGACGATGACGCAGAGGTGGACACAGATATGCTGCCAACGATGCATGTATACCGTGGAGGCGAGCTGGTACACAATTGGGTGCGAGTAGATTGGGAGGCTGGAGAGGCTGGTGTCGAGGAGCTGCTTTCCAGGTGTGTCGTCATTGCGCGTTCAAGACGGATCAATTTATGAGCATGGCTAAAGGCATGGAGTCATCGATCACTCGTTGCGCATCGTTGGTGAGAAGGAAGAGGACTTCGACGATGTCTTGACGTTCAGCGGCGCCACTTAGGCCTGGGGATATGTTTGGAATATCGCTTCGATTGGTCCGTTGTCGCTCCAGCATTGGACGCCTGGTCTCGTGCAGACAATATTTGGGACCAGGTATGTACAACACAGGTAGCAAATGCAAAACGACTCTTCTTTGCACTCGTAGTGGCTGTGCATTCTATGAGCTTTCTGTCTTGTTCCGCCTGCCGAATATAAAGCACGTTTCTCTTTAAGTGCGCGCTGCATCCTGTAATCAATGCTAACGTTCAGCTAGTCTCACATGTCGTGCGGTGAATCGAGCAGGGTCTGTCTGGCACTGTTTCCTCCAATTAATTGCGTGCGCGAAGCTTCTGCGGTGCGTCGTCAAGCCATAACGACGCTCTCCAGGTAATGTTTCGAACCATAAACATCACAGGATACTACAGAGTGATGTCCTATGCCAGTGCAAGCTACTATCACGTGGTCCTGACGCTCAAAAATACATTCAGCGCTGAGGCACCGTGCTCAAAATATGATTGATCATCCGACACTTGACCCATGTCCCTTGTGTATGTAGTTTCTTCGGCGTGAAAGTCGGTGACGGATATCTGCGACTTCGGCAATGTAACACAGTGTTTGCACCACAACCTATCTTCGTAAGCATTCACCGGTTCTCATTATTCGCTGTGCTGCCATACGTCACCGACAGGAAGGTCCGATGTTGATCAGCTCGGCTGCTGCTTCATCGACCTCCTCGCTTATCGTGCCCCAGCCGTTCATGCAAAATACCCCTTACAGATGATGATGTTTACATTGATGGATGCTCATCCGAAACGTTCCAGCCGGTGGCAAGTAAAATTACGTACGCACTCTCCGTTCCCAACGTCCTCGGATATTCGTCCAAAGTATCCTCGGAACGTCTTCGCTTAATGGAGCCCCTCGTGTTTCGGATGTGTCTCTTCCTGAAAGGACCCTGCTGACTCATGCGCCAATTCTGCGCGCGGCACGCTTCTTCCGGAAAAATAGCTAGGCATCACACTGCGAGGATCAGCCGTTATGTCCATCCACCTCAGGGCGGACTTTTTTGCTGGCAGGTGTGACCAGAACGACTGTATACTGTGCGGTTTCCGTCATCATCAATACAGGTCAGTTCACGCGCGAGGTCGGACGGCTCAAGCTCCGTTGGTTTGTCCTCAGATGTCGCAGGGATATATAACGAGAGTGAAAGACATCCCCCGATGTTGTAGGTCTGTAACCTCACAACAGGACGTGTCACAACCAACGCCAAGTTCAAGATGTTCGCTCTCGCCTCCCTCACCGCTGTTGCCTCTTCTTTCCTGCCAACGGTGCTTGCGCATGGTGGTGTGTTAGCCTACTCTAACGCCGGTAATTGGTACGCCGGCTGGCAGCCTTACAACTCTCCTACCGGGCAGACGACTATTGAACGCCCCTGGTCAACATAGTGCGTTTTTTTTATTGAATGCTGGCTCTCATAGTTGAGCGAGCTTTGCAGCAATCCCATCACCGATGCGACTGACGCTCAGCTCGCATGTAACGACGGCGGCGCGTCCGGCGCGCTTCAATTGACCGCAACCGTTGCCGCTGGTTCTAAGATCACCGCGTACTGGAACCAGGTCTGGCCGCACCCATACGGACCTATGGTATCTATCTCTGGGACCACTATAATCTCAAGTTTATACTGAATCTCTTCTATAGCTCACCTACCTCGCTCAGTGCCCCGGCTCGACTTGCACAGGTGTTAACTCGAACAGCCTCCAATGGTTCAAGATCGGTAAGTCAGTCCTCAAAACATCACCCGTTTTCTGTCTGATATACCCCTTCAGACGAGGCTGGTCTCCTTTCTGGAACTATCGGCAACGGGACCTGGGGTTCAGGTATCATGATCCAGCAGAACTCTTCCTGGACGACAACGATCCCGAGTAAGGTCCCCAGCGGCAACTACCTCATCCGGTTCGAGACTATCGCGCTCCATTCGCTCCCTGCTGTACGTACCCGCCTTCCTCCCACGCGCTCGCGAAGACGCTAAGCTGCTCGCGTGCTAGCAATTTTACCCGGAGTGCGCCCAGATCCAGATCACCGGAGGTGGTTCGCTTGCTCCCACTTCTGCTGAGCTCGTCACGTTCCCCGGTGCTTATAGCAACAGCGACCCCGGCCGTATGTTCCAACTTCCTTTTCCAATCTCTTGTCTCTCTTGACACATGCTCGTAGTGACCGTCAACCTCTACACACAGCAGGCTTTGACTGAGACATATTACTCCATCCCAGGCCCGCCGCTGTATGCTGGTGCCCAACCTGATTACCCTGCACCTTCCGCGGTTCGTTTTCCCTTCTTGCTTCAGTACAACGAATCATCTGACTGGTTGGATTGATCAGCCCGCAAGCTCTGCCCCTGCCTCGACTCCGACGACTCCGACTGGCACTACTTCCGCCCCGGGTGCCTCGAGCACCCCGACTGGCCCTGCGGTCCCGCAATATGGTCAGGTAAGCTGAAGTAAATTTTAATGCTAGATCCTCACCTGATTTCTTTGAAGTGCGGTGGCATCGGTTACAGCGGTGGTACGGTTTGCGCGTCTCCGTTCACCTGCCACCAGGTCAACGGTATGTCTGTGTGCACCCTATTCAAGCTTGATAATAATTGATCTTATCCGAAACAGCGTACTACTCGCAGTGTTACTGAGCGATGACAACGTAGCGCGGCAGGGGTCGTTACAAAATGCGGATTTTGATCGAAAGGATTGGCGGCATGAAACAATATTAATCGCTTTGTCTGTTCACGTGTATTTGCTTCTGAAAGTCCACGGGATTCTTACTGAGGGAGGGTAAGTATCGAGCGTTAACTGAACGAATACACAAGACGTTACTGTATTGCATAGTCGGATCTAAATCGTATGTTGACACTCAGCTATCCCATAAGGCCTTAAGGAGTCGCAGATGCGTGGCGGACGGTAGCGAGAAAACAGCGTGCCGGGCTCCATTTGTGGTGCAATTGAATTGCGAGTGGAGAATGGATGTGTCCATTAATGGGCGGTTGTCTGAGGCGAACAGATGTTTGGCAGGTTTGGCAGGTAAGCTGAAGCCAAAACGGACACTATTTTGTGCAAGAGACGGCTACAAGAAACCATGTGAAAGATTTACTAGAGATGACAGAATATATAAGCGTAGTAAGATAATCTCAAGGGCAGTATCATTGCATGCAGTAGGACTGGGGAGACGGTCATGAAGGCATAGTCATAAGATGCGAGCGCTCCTCACGCACGCCAAACAGGATCACGAAGCGAGCACCATCGTATCGGCGACGGTTGATAGCCTCACGAATCTGATTCGCGTAAGAGGGGTTAGGAATCGGGAAGGATGAAACAACGGCTTTCCAGGCATCGTCGTCCGTGAGCCAGACGGGGGACTTGCACAATAGATCAAAAGTGACTGGCCCGACGTCGACGGCGACCATTGGAATACCAGACTGAGCTGCAGACTGTATCTGGATGGCATAGTCAAACGCTGTATGGCATGCGTCAGAACTGGAGAGAACAGTGTGGATAACTGCTCACCTTTATCAAGGAACATCTGCTTCTTCTGTTTCCACGTCTTCTTTGCATCGCCTGGTAGGACGAGCTGTACCTCGGCATTGTTGGAAGGATCTTTCGAGGTGACAGGGCCTTGAGTCGTCTCTGTGAGGACCGGAGCACCGGACGTGGTGGCGTCGATACGCTTCTGTTCCACGATCTGCTGTTGTAACCATGGTACTAATTCCTGTCTAGAGACTAAATTGGCACTAACTGAGCACACTAAAGTAGGCGGGAGGCATTAGGACTGCGTACCTTCGAATTCAGTACCCTTGAGTATGCTCTTGATCTTGAAGAAGGACTGATCTCGGCGGAGAGAACGGGGTCGAGGCCAAAGGAAAAATCTAATATACGATAAGCCGCCAATGATAAACAGAAGGGTAGCGACCCACAGCATGCCCTCCCTATTGCAGAGCTCCACAAAGTCCTCCTGGGTGCCATCTTCGAGTGCAGACTCATACATGATGTCGCAACTGATGCCATGCCTCCACAGAAGAGAAGCAACTTCTAGTCGTTCGCTGAGGTGACCCTGGGTATACGAGACAATGTACACGTCGCATCGCCGAGGACTCCAAAAGCCAAATGACTTCTGTTCCTTGACGAACGTCTTCACGTGCGCAGCTTGATACGCTGCGAGCGCCGTGAGAATCTTCTCAAGAGAAAATCGGACACTGATGGAACAGATGCCAGGCTCATCCTTGCCCTTAGTCTTTGGAGGCCTGAACTTTGAAATCAAATGATCATACCGCCCGCCGACGCCGAGAATGTCACTACGCTTGTTCCGCCGGACGACTTCAAAGCATACCCCTTCCTTGAAATAAGCGGTGTGTGCTCCGATCATGAGCGGATGGAAATAGAGTGGACGTGAGACGGTGAGGGACGCGAAGTGGATAACTTGCTGTATTTGGACGACATACGGCTGGATAGCTTCACGAAGAGTCGGCGCTATGCGCTCTAACCTAGCCAAGAGCCCTTCAATGTCGTCGTCTAAACGTATTTCAGCAACCCATCTCTTTAGTTGTGCGTAGCTTCTTGCCTGAATCATCCAGAACCTCAAGCTCGTCGACGGTGCTCCTGAGAAGAAACTTCTTCAGGAGTGTAGCACGTTTCTGGGCCCAGGTGGACTTCGTTTGACTCAAGACATCGGTGACGGTTGAGCGATGTTCCGCTCCGATGCGATTCATACACATGTCAACAACTGAAGGACTGTATTAGACACGATCGACAGGAATGGTAGTGAAGCGTACTCGAAGAGTGAGAAATCCGGATCTCATAGTGCTGCGCAAGCGTCGGGAAAGCATCGAGGCATTCGTTCACGATGATGATGCACTCTGCCGTTGATATGCTAGCGCCGTTTGCTACGTCATTCGTGATGATGTCGAATATAGCGACTTTAGAAGCTCGAGGATGTCCGACGACAGGACTGCAATCATTCAGCGTAGATCCTGGTAAACGAGTGATGAACGTACTTTGGTCGGTATATGTCACCGATATTGAACCGCTTAATACGCTGAAGCTGTATCCGGGCCGCCATGCGAGCGAAAGGTAGCAGTGCATTATTCGCCAAAGATACGATCTCGCCGTGCCTGTCAAGGAACACGGCACGATTTGCTTCGTCCTCTCCGTCAGTGAGTGGCATGAGGAGTGGTGGCTCCATCTCGATAGCACCGTGCAAACGGAACATCGACGCAAGGGTATCGCGTACGACGCCGTTGAGCGACATGTACTCCGCGTGGTCAAGGTCGTTATCATACAACATTGCACGAACACCGGAGGCACGCTGCTCGAACAAGGCATTCATAGTCGTCTGATAATGAGAAGAGTCCGGTTGAGCTGAAAGACATCAGCTGCGTGATCCCATGGTACCGGTGGATGAGACTCACTCATCATGCGAAGGGCTCCTTTGTAGTACTCTTCCTCGAGACTGAAAGGCATTAAGCTGCTCTGCGACAACTCTAGTGCGGTGGGTCGATTATCTGGGTCATGCTGTAGAAGCCACGCGATGACTAAAAGATGTCGCTCAGTTGAACTGCCACCGATGACAAAACAGATATCCAGCATTTTCGAAGGGCAATCATCGGAAAGTCCTTTGAAATCTCTGAATGTTCCACTATTAAGCAACAGGACTTACTTTCTCGTTGACGCGTGCGTTTCGGATCCCAACCCTGAGGAAAGATAATCGAGGGCTTCCGAAGGTCCTCTATGACTCTAATGCGCTCGGCGCCAGTCCTGAACTGGTAGTTCATCTCGAAGAAGACGATCTTTAAGACAAAATGTCAGCGACACCTGCCAAAAGACAGCCCAACCTAGCAACTCACACCAAGGCTATAAAGATCTGCCTTTGAGTGATTGCGCGGCTTCTTTTCTTTGTCCTTCTTTCTTGAGACGGGCATTTGGACCTCAGGTGCAATGTACAATCGCGTGCCGACATCTGGAAACACGGTCTGATCTTCAGGACGACTATGACATGGGGAATGATTTACCGAGAGTCATTTCGGGAGTTCGCACGAGCGTCCATACTGAGGGATCAGACATCTCGACTGCCTGCAGACTAGAAGTGGCTAGTCCGAAATCTCCCACTTACGCGCCTGATTAGTGTCGACCATAGTGTGCCGTAGGTGAGCATACCTTTGCAGTTGCCTTGACTATCTGAATCAACGGATGAGCAAATATCTTGTCCAGAGCGACAGGTGCGCGTACCGATGAAGATATTCGTGAGTTTGATATCTCGGTGAAGCTATAAAGTGGATCAGAAGCGTGCTCAAACATAGTGGAGGAAGCTAACAATGTTCAAGCTAGCCATGTGTATCAGTGCCTCGACAATCTGGCGAAAGAGACGCCATGCTTCATCCTCGGAGATGCCTTCGTCGATTCTCTAAACCGCGTATTATTCTCGGGGAAAATCCAAGTGATTTTCGTACGTACCTCTCTCAATGTTTGTCTCTCGACGAATTCCTACAGACATGTCAAAGATCAGATATCGAGACATTATAATCATCCACACCATCTGAATGTAAAGTGTCCGGGCGGGAAGCTTTGGAAGCCGCTGGTGGATTCGGTCGTTGACAGCCACTTTGGAAGGCTCTAGTGCCTCGGAACGGATCCGAGAAATGACGATGTCGTCCATCTCATCGCTCGAAACATCTCCATCACTGTCTTCTCCTGGCTTCGAACCGGAATTGGAGAAATGTATAGTCGGAAAAGTCCTGCCGTCCGAGCGGGCAGTGTCGGACGACGTCGTTGTAGTCGTCAAAGAGTCCATATTGATTGCAAAGGGATCGCTGCCTTCGCTATCCTTGCTTTTTCCTCCGTTATGTCCACCAGACGCCTTCCGTCTCGTAATCGCGCCGCGTAGCCGACCGTCCGCAGTGTCTTCTATCTCTGTCTCGTCCCCATCATCGTCACTGTCCTCCGAGTTGGCTGCTGACGCAGGCTCGCTGGTCTCGATCCATGTCGAGTGGTACCGGACGATGTAGCGATGCGATAGGCGACTTAAGGCTTCGACTTCACGGAAGATCTTGTTGTCCTTGTTCCAGTCTTCATTGCGCAGCTTAATCTTTTTCACTGTGCAAAACTGAGATATCAGCCAGCACAACACAAAAGCTGCCGGCGTACCCGCATAGATACCACCATCAAAGGTGTTCATAGCCTTGACGACTGAGCCGAAGGCGCCTCGCCCCTGAGGAACACATTGACAGATGCTACGGAACACCAAAACAAAAGAGGACAGACCAATAGCTCTAATTCGAGGAAGTCTTGTTTGTATCGACTCTCCCTTTCTTTCTTGAGTGGAGGCGTAGCTAATCTCACGGCGCGCGGAAAGTAGTCCGTCTCTGGAGAGCTTTCGCTTCCACAATCTGACTGGCGTGGTGTCGTCAGATCCGCTGAAGTACAGGGGTAAGAAGATATAGTTATCTCGAGCATGGAACAATAGACACATACACGGAATAGATATGGGGGATGTCGGACTTCTGAGGTCAAGGGACGAAGGCGAGCTCGCTTCAATCGCTTCGAGAGAGGCAATAACGTCCCTAGTGGAGGACGACTTCTTAGGGAAGCAAAGAACCTGGACATATTGACCGAGAGCAGGTGTCACCCTCGCTGATGAGGATGAGCGGACGGTCGATGTGGGAGTGTGCTTTGGCTTACTGCTTCGCGCGAGCGCCGCGTGTACATTGGCGTATTCATTAGTAACATTCATACCGTGTAGCATCTGCATCAGGTTGACACCAGCAGCGTGCAAATCGCGCATCTTCGTATAATGTAGACTAGATTCCATCGCGTCCTTTGAACGCCTAAATCAACATTTAGAATCTGCGAGGACTATCTGCGGAGGATTGAGCTAACCAGCCGTCCGGAAGGCGATAAATCTCTCCAATAGACGAATACATGTGCGAGCCAAAAGGGTTCGAGCGATGTAGGTCCAAAAGCTTCACGTAATATGAACAATTCATGAGCTTGATACGCTTAGAAGTAGACCGCCAGTCGTAGTCAAGCCCAACGCTATGCAGCGTAACGCCTGAGCTCATCAGATGAGAGCTAGCAAGACACAAAAGAAGGTACCTCTGTGGAGCAGGTCAGCCTCGTGAAGAGCACTTAGGCCCTTGACCGTCTGCTCTGTGTAATCCTAGGAAACCGAGTCAAAAGCGACAGCACCTAGCGGAAACACGGGCGTCCCACCATCGCACGCTCCGGCCGCAGAGCTCCCGAGTCCTCAAGCAACTCGAAGAGAGTGAGAGTCGGCCGCTCTTCCATGAGAATAGACAAGCGTGGTGGACCAGATTGAGGAAAGAGCAGCTTCACAGCGTAGACGCGACACACATTTCGATGCGTGACCTTGCACATCCTCTGAAGCTCCGATTCTACGTGTTTGAGCTTCTTCTTTCCTTGAGTACTACAGTAGTATGCAGACTCGAAGGTAAGGGCATGCACTTCCAACGGAAGGGTCAAGTTGACATCGTCGCAGATGGGATCTGCCTTGTAGACAGTGCCAAGAGGATCTACGAGAGGCGCGTCACCCTGCAAACTCTTCATTCTGATTAGGTGCTCCATGGAAGGACGGTCCGTCGACGCAGGCTTAGGATGGAAAAGCTTGACAGTGTTGAAACGGATGCCGTCCACTTCAACAAGGTCATCAAAAGACTCAGTAAGTATGTCTTCCGGAGAGGCAGGAAATTCGGATTCCGCGGCATCTGACTTGGCTCGGTGGCGCTTCCTAAACTTCTCTTTCTCCTGCTGTTGGCGCTTGGCGTCGGCCTGCATTTGTTCGTTGAAAGCCTCGATCCTGCGACGCTCTCGTTCTGCAGCCTCCTCTGCCTCAGCAAGTTCCTTCTCCCTTCTTACCTGTTGGAGCTGAGAAATGGCAGATCAAACACGGCATGAGTCACCCACCCGCTCTTCATCTTGAGCTCGTCGAGTCATCTGCATAGCCAGGGAACCAATTGCTTCGGTTGGTGGAGTCACGTTTGCTCCCAGCCAATCCTGGGCGAAGGTCGCGATCTATGAACAGTATAGTAGGATGTTAATTGCACTTGTCTTGCAGGGTGGGGTGTACGCACCTGGAATACCATCTCTTCGCCAATATACTGCCTCAACTCAGCTTGTATGGCATGAGAGAGCTTATTCGACTGCTCAGTCGTTATGCCCCTGATGGGTTGATGAACAGAGAAGGTGGGGTGCGCATTCTGAGGATAAGTTTTGGGTAGACTGAATATAGGATGAGCATCAACCCAGAACCAACAGAGGCAGCGATTACATAGTGTGTAAGTGGAAGAATATCTTCGCAGGTTGCTCGGGATGGGTGACCTTAATCTTGAATTCGTGCAGTCGAGCAGCACCCTGCCACAGAACAGGCTTGGCTTAGTCGTTTGATTCATAGAGCGCCTAGAGCCACGCACCTTCCACGCTCGCGGCTGGCATTCAACAAAATCGTCGGCGTAGATAGATTTAAGTGCAATGATTTCAGATTGCTGTTTCTCCTGAGCAGATTCCATCCTTGCTGAGCAAGGGATTGGTGAAGCAGGGGAAGCGAGATGGACGTCCGAGCCAGGACAGCGTAGTCGGAGAAGGGAGGACCTTTCGGACCTCTTTAGCTCAAGCGCCCATGGGCTTTTATTTGTGCGCGAAAGAGGCAAGGAACGAGAGCAGATTCAGCGCCGTCACGAACGCGCACGCTCGAAAGACGCGGCTGACTCGGGAGTAGCGGGAGACTATGAACATCTCGTTCAGGACCACAATCATGACTGTCCAAAGGGGAAAGAGATCCCCACGCAAAGCCGCGAGCCGGAGTCACCTCTTATCCTACGTACTATTTCCAGGCTGTCTTTCGATTCCCAGTTTTCCGGCACATGTCCACGCTATAAGGTTCGTTTTCCTAGTACAAGCTCCCAGCTAGCTCTCTCTTCCATCAAGTTCTTGCCCTACTTCCCCTCGTTTGGCCTAGTCTCAAGCACACGTAAGAGGACAGGTTCGGACAATCGGCGGGGGTAGTCTTGTGCTAATGTCCAGACCAACGCAGTGCCTTTCATCGCTTCTCGAAGAATAGGGCTTGGACGAAGCCCCTTGTCTGGAAACAGGTGTACACGCACCTTCCAGTTCTTCGTGATTTTTCTCTGCGAGGTAACTTCTATTGTGCGCCTTCGTTATTTCTCTTGACTATCCTGGAAACCGGTAAGCGGTGCCCTTCTGCACGCATCCGCTTGGATCTACCAGAAGTCTGCGCACAGACTAAGAGCTCTCTCGTGATATTATGAACTGTCGCTTTTTCCGAGTGTATCATGCAATCAACTACTATCTAGCACTACCATACAGCACTTCACGGAGTCTCAGGAGGATGAGCAACAAGTTTGACACCGCTCACAGGGAAGCGCCCTAAGCCACCCATAATGCCTACAAGACCACCGGGCAACAACTCGACCTTGTTTGGCTGCACTCTGTTAGCGCAAGCACCGTACAAAAAAGATCTTAGTTGACATACCTTCACTTCGCCACGCTCAACCATGCCGGTGAGTACAGCGTACATGCGCGTCGCAAAGTCGACGTGGGGACCAGCATGGATCCACGCGAACACGACTGCTGTCCGCTTTCCGGAGCCATCATCTGCCACGTCGTTCGGCTTGCCGACGACAGCGTTCTGCACCAATCCGACTGTTCCTCCAGGAGCGAGGATGTCGTAGCATGCCTGCTGTGTTTCCTTGGTGATGGCGATGGAGTCAAACGCATACTGGAAGGGCTCAGAGGTAATCTTGGATATGGCGGCATGCAGCTGGTCGTACGGCGTCTCCTTGTAGTCGATGACGTGTGTCGCGCCGGCTGCCTTGCAGTAGCCCACATTGTGCGCTGACGCGGTCGTGATGATAGGGTCGAAGCCGGACAGTTTCGCAAGCTGTATCACTGTGTTGATAGCACTTTCAGCCAGAGTCTGCAAATACTTCGAGAAGAGGTGCGCACCAAATTGACCTACGGAGCTTGCACCTCCAGTGACAAGTATCGGCTGTCCTGCATACTTGCCACGTCCACCCTCCTCCCAAGGAGCGGTGAGCGCCATACCGCCGCTCATGGCTCCGGGTTCGGCGTGCGCGTCGTACAAACCTATCGCAGCCACTGCAAAGCAGAGTGGGATGGTTGTTGCTTCATCAAACGTGAGGTTCTTCGGGATCTGAAAGAGCTTATCAGCACCGTCTCTTCGTAAGCCAGTGTTCGACTAAACACACCTTCGCAATACGGGCCGCGAATGACAGTGAATACTCCTGGAAAGTACAGAAGTCTGGTTGGTCATGCGCCTCGTACATGCTAGGAGGCCGTTCACATTGGGTAAGCCTGCGCAACATCATAGCTTCAAAAGAGCACGTACATTTCATCTCCAACGGTCCATCCGGACACACCTTCTCCGAGCTTTTGGATGACGCCAGCCCCGTCGACACCAGCGAGGGCGGGGTATCCGCGACCAAGCTGGTCAAGCAAACCAGGCATTTTCTCAATATACGCATCGATAGGGTTAATGGCAACGGCCTTGTTCTTGATGAGCACCTGGCCAGGGCCTGGTTTGGGAATGAGTCGTGTGCCAAGTGTGAACTTCTTCGCGTCCTTGTTAAGGAAGAGCAGGGCTTTTTGCTGCGACATGGCTGGTTGAGTACTGTAGTGTAAAATAAGGGTGGGATTGTCTTCATTATATACTCAGCAGTTGCGACAGTCAGGAGAAGTTGCCAGAGCTGAAGACAGAGGCGCGCGGAAATGCCACTTCCTCCGGGATATCCGCGTCTCAAGACCTGCGTCACTGGAGGCTAGCCATGTCCGAGGCGGTAGTCGGCAGGCGTACAGCCCTCTACTTAACGCGGATTTCCCGAGCGGAGCTAGGGCACAGCTGATATCAATGCTCCCGAGAGCGGCTGAGAGTCCTGTCCCTCGGCGATCGGTCTCAAGCGTGGCCGAGGTTACAGTGGTGGCTTTCGCCAGCAAAGGCGGCAAGCTTAACGTATGCTTCGGCGATGGAGCGAGCGAGTATGATCAATCTTGCAACAGCGGAGGCAACAGCGTGCACCGCACGCTTGCTAGTGATCTCCACAAGCGAGACAAAAACCGTTTATCCCCGTGCAGGTTACGGGGGACCCGGGTAAGGGCTTGATTGACGGTTACTTCGTCTCAGACTGAAGGGAGGATTGACGGCTCGGTTTGTTGAGAAGACTGGTCGAGTGAAGCAATCGTATAGAGCTGAGACGAAGAGCTAGGTTAACGTCGACGCAGCATAGGATGAGCGGCATAACAAAGCAATACTATCCTTCTAGTAGAAGTGCAAACCCCGTGTAGTAGAAGTGCAAAACAGCCTTGGTTGGCTTCACCGTTACACTTTTTCCTTAGAAAAGCATGCAGAGGTATAGGTAGATGTCCAAGGCATTCGGATGTGGTATCCATGAATTTTTTAAGTGCAAACTGCACTTGCCAGAACGATGCCGGTGGAGGGCTCTCTTCTCCCGCTAAGCTGTCTGCCCCTGTCATGCTTCCGTCATCATCAGTCACCTTTCGTCACATTTAGTCAGCATGTGCGCCGCCATTTCGGACACTGATGTAGCTCTTACGAATGGCACACATTCAGCTCATCCGAGCCTTACTACTAAACAGGAGACTAACAGATGTTCATATATTCATCGTAAGACATGATACAGTGGACAGCAAGGGTAGGAGAGATAGCGGTGGGATGACTATGCAACAAGGGTGGGAAATTATGGGGTAGATCTGTTGGTGTCCTGC
>MU273667.1:0-52869 GCA_022160365.1 Vararia minispora EC-137
TTTACTGATGAACGTCGTATTTCAATGTTGTATATACATGTTAATATGTTAATTGTATGTTCTGTTACTTCGCAGTTTCACTCGCCGGTTCCCGTCCACTCGCTTACCGGCCATCTCTTTCCGAAAACCTAAGCATAACCATCCCTAACCCTGGCTGGGGGTCCTCAAGCACGTATATAATATGGCTTTCTGGTCGCCACTATCAATCCCCTTCACTTACCGGTCACAATGTCACTGGCCGCTACCATGCCCATCGCTTACCGGCCATCCTCTACTTCCACTCGCCGCTATCACATCTTCCTCTTACCGGCGCGCTGCCTTATTTCAATGTTGTATATACATTATAATTATTGGATTATAATAAAGTGTCTGTTCTGTTCCTTCATGCTTCCACTCGCCGGTTTCCGTCCACTCCCTTACCGGCCATCTCTTTCCGAAACTCTAAGCATAACCGGCCCTAACCCTGGCTAGGGGTCCTCAAGCACGTATATAATCTCCTAGTCCCATCCAATGCCGGCCCACGCACACGCCCGGTGGATTTCCAACGAGATCGACAAACGTACATCCCTTCTTATATATATTTTTACGTATATGTATATTACCTGGGGAGAGGGAAGAGAGCCAAGGAGAAACACGGATTGCGCTAAGCTAGCGACACAAAAAGCAGACGGACTATAAACGAGTGTGTACAGCGCGGCGCAGGCCGGCGGACCGGGCGAGGTAGTGCGTGCGTGGGAAGCAGTGTGTGGTAGAGGGTGGGCGGTGATGCGGCGGACGGTGCGATGGAGTATAAGGATAGGGACAGCGAGAGGGGGTGATGGTACAAGCGGCCACGCGCAAGCAACATAGCGGTTTGAAAGGGGGATAAGGATAAACCTATCCAAGTCGTTGGAAGCGGCCGAGCGGGCCACGGGGCAGGAAGGGAGGAGAGTGTGGGTAGGCGGAAAGGAAAGAGACGCCCACGCGAAGGGCGAACGGTGGTATAAAAGCACGCGGGCGAAAGTAAGGGCAAGCGGGAAAAAAGTCTACTCTGGAAGAAAAAGAAAGAGAAGAGCAGAGAAAGGGGGGAAATAAAACGACAGACGATGACGAGAAGACGGCGAACCGACACAGACGGGGCTGCCGACAAGCGGTCCTTTGGATGAGGGAGCGGCAGGGGGCGCAGGGCATCACCACAAAAACGCATATATTCCGAAGCATACAGACAGCACGGGGTATGAGGCAGCAGACAAGGAGCGGGCGAGACAAGACGGGCGACGGCCGGGCACGCTCACATCATGAGCGGGAATGACGCGGCTGCGGCGGCGAAGGCGGGGCCGGCGCTCATGCGCTTCTGGAAGGCGGCGGGGTTGTCGAAGCCGTTCATGCTGCCCGAGCGGGTACGACCGGACGAGACGCTGGACGAGTCGCCGTCGTCGACAGGAGAGCCGTAGAGCTGGGGGCGACCGAACATGTTACCGGCGTTGACCATGCCGGGGAAGCCGGCGCCGGGCGACGTGCCGTAGGCGGAGCCCGGAGGGGTGCCATAGCCTGAACCGGGCGGGGTGCCGTAGCCCGAGGGCGGGGACGGGTAAGCTTGCTGGGCCTGTTGTTGGGCCTGCTGGAGCTGCATCTGCTGCTGGGCGGCGAGGAGTTGATTGGACCAACCGTGCTTGTCGTCGAAGAGGTACTGCTGCTGCATTTGCTGCTGCTGGTACTGCGGGGGGATGTGGGGCGGGTGCGCGTCGTAGAGTGCCGGCGGGAGGGCCGGGTTCTCGAACGCAACCGGGGGAGCGTTGGACGCGATAACAGGACCCTGGCGGCGCATCTGGGCCTGTGCGTACGCTTTGGCGAGGTAAGCTTCGTCCTCAGCAGCGGGCGCTGGAGCGACAGGGAAGTCGTCGTCGTCGCCGTCTTCCTCGTCGTCCATGCCGGGGATAGCGGGGATGATTTCGACCTCGCCGGACATGACGAGGCCGAAGGCGTCGGAGCGGACGGGTTCCTCGACGCGCGGGAGGTTAGAGCGGTCACGCCACTCGTTGAGTTCGCGGCGGAGGGCGTCCGCTTCCAGCTTGAGGATGCGCATCTCGCGGGCAGCCATGGCGCGGTGGCGGCGGGACGAGTGGATGTGGGCGATGGAGGAGTTGACGATGGCCGACTTGGACGGGCGGCGGATCTGGGACAGGTTGGGCAGGAGTGCAGCGAGATCCTGTGCGGATGCGATCAGCACGGAAGAAGGTCGGGAGAAGCAAGGGCACACGCACAAGGAAGCGGCCATTGAGCGTCTCACGCCGCTGGCGCTCGACGGCATTGTGAGTCGCGCGGCGCTCGGCGGTGTTGGCGCGGCGAGAAGGCTTGCGCTTGCTGGCACCGGCGGCAAGATTGGTAGCATTGGGTACGGCGCCGGCGGCAGCGGCGTCCGAAGACGGGAGGGCGAGGGTTTGAACGGGGGCGGTGGGTGAGATCGGGGTCTCGGGGAGGGAGTCGATCGAGGCGGGGGAGCCAGCAGACGGCGAAGAAGCGAGGTCGTTGGCGGGAGACATGCCGGTTAGAAAGCGATTGGACGGAGAGAAAAGACGGTGTGGTGGGGCGTGAGCGATAGGGTGGAGGGCGGAGGACGGAAGCCTGGCGACGGGTGGACCGAAGTTTTGGGCCGCGGAGGAGAGGCGAGTGCGGGTCGGGGACGCGGCGGGTTGAAGCGAGAGGTGCGTTGTCGCGAGCGGAGCTCAAGCGTACTCTCGGATAGGGCGGCGGCGGCGGCGATGGCGGGGACAGGGAGCGGGAGGGCGGTCGATTGCTGACAGTCGCGAGAAAAACTCGAGCGTACTGCTGGTCCTGCGGGGAAAGGCTGGGGCGGATAGAAGAAGCCGGCAAGGGTCGCGAGGATCTGCAAGGACAGCACAACGGGGACGAGGACGGGGACAAGGACAAGGACAAGTCAGCGACAAGCGATAAGGCATGGCAACGGAACAGAAAAACGCACTCCAGGCGTTATCCTTGGGTCGGCGAGGCTAATCGGATGAAAGGAAGACTGAGTGAGCGAGTAAGGCCAAGCTCGAACTCAGAGGACCATAGACCAGGGGAGGGCGGGGAGGGAGGAGGAAGGGAAGGAGAGAAGAGACGGGAAGGGCGAGAAGGCTGACGGGGATGGGACTTGTCTGGGGGGAACCGTTTCGGGGCGTCGCAAGCCCTGCCGTTAAAGAACCTTGGCTCCTTCCCCGTATCGCCCGGCCGGCTCGGCCGGACCTGCAATCTATCCTTCGCTCCATTCCGACCCCCGCCCCGTGCTCCCTCTTCCCGCCCTCCCATTCCCATTCCCCCTCCCCTCTCCGCCGCTGCCCATCTCTCCCTCGACGAATCTCGCTTCGGCGCACAGAAGCACCCCAGCATACCCGGCGGCACACCCTCCCGAGCCCTCGGCAGCCATCCGGCGACACCCGGCGCAGGCATCGGACGCTTTTCTTCCTGGACGTCGTCTTGCCAAATCAGGCCGTCCATCTCAGTTGCTCGAACCAGCTCGTTACATCCATCATCAAACCACATCACCAACTGTCCTCTCCCTTTTCCCCAGACACAGCTCTCGGCCTCGGACTCTTCCTACCTCCGACAGGTGTCCCTTCTCCCATTTGCGGTCAAACTCGCTGGCAACACACCGCCTCGCCCCGACTTTGATCTCCTGCCCGTAGCTGTGTAGTAGAGTACAGCACATCTCCCGCAATATACGCCCAATCCCGAACCCGTGACCGGGCAGCTCTATAGCCAGATCGTTCCTGTTCCCGGCCCGCTTACTCGCCCGCCTCGATCCGCCTCTCGTCGCGTCGAAGCAAGCCGTGGAAATATCCGTTCTCCCTAAGCGCGTTCCCGGCATGCTTACACAGTGCTCCCAGCAGGCTTGCACAAGTGCTCCCGTCGGTGATCATCCTCTCGCCAGAGCCCACACGTTGCGACGCATTTGTGACAGGATACTCCGTAGTGACCCCATCTCACGCTCTGGGCCACCGTCTTGCGCCAACAGACTCCTTCTGCCTTATTGGGCCTGTTTCGTCCGGCCGGCGGCACCACACCGCGTTGGATGCCGGCTGTCTTCGAGTTGGTTGGTGCCCAGGCCGGTTTGAATCATAGCGTCCAGTGAGACTCTGCCAGTGTGCCGCTGCGGCCCCTCCGTTTGAAGCAACGAGCCGACGAGCCGTAAGCGATGATCGTCGTCGCGAGACAAAGTTGCGATGGGTAGTCGCACAGCCCTAGACTTTCCCCGTTCAGTGTCAATACAATCCAGTTCAGGATGGCCATCGCTTTCGCCTCTGCTCTCTGCCACTGCTCGCAGCACAGTGGACTCGGACGCAGAGACTCGTCGATATGCCGAGGGCACTGTCAGCAAGCTTGCGCATGCGGCATCTCCGATGCGCGTCCCCCCACCTTGCGTGTTGTCCCCGACGCGCCTCGCGAGATGACGGGGTGCAGAAGAATAATCGCCACGCGCAGCGCGGCGTGTGCCGCAACGGTCCAGTACGTCGACGCGCCGTCCGCGGGCGATCAGTTACCAATTCGTGCGTGGCCGTGGCCTTGGCGGCGCCCGGCCGCGGCGGGCCGCGAACCGTCGGTGTTCGGTGGACTGGGCCACAGGAGATGAAGTCGGCGGCGCCGGCAGTTAGAGAGATCGAGCCGCAACGGTAGAGTCGGGTTGCGGGCGGAAGGACGAGAAGCGTCGCCTTGTTTTCAAATGCCTTCACGGCCGACCCGACGGTGCGTCCGGCACAGTGCTCCGACAATGCATCCCTACCTTCGCCGCCACAATAACGATAGACACGGAGCCTGTCGGCTACTCAACGTTTGTCTTGCATCGGCGCATGCGGCGCTCGTGAGTCTCACTTTAGTTGCCGAGCGAGGTATTTCGCCGGGCCGACGGTTGTGTTTCGCCGGCGTTGCGGACGACAACCTCCGCCCCTCCCCGCCGTGCTCGAGCTGGTAATAATGGAGGTCAGCCAGTACCTCCATCGCGCTAGCGCGCACTCTGTTGAACGACGCGCATGAAGTGCGCCGAGCTCTCGGCGATAATACAGCGGTTCGCCGCGCCCCTGCACGTGAAATGCACGGCGCGATCTCATAGCCGATCCCGGCGTGACGTTGCACGAGTCGGATCGCGCAGCTGGGAGCAGCGCGCCGCGTGCAAACCGAGCGACCGAGAAGCAAACGCACCTCGTGTGTGCTCGTATATGGCGCTGTGTGCGCATGTGCAGCGTATTTGGCACGTTGGGCGCGTCCAGCTCGTCCTCGTCCTTTTGCCCACGGCATCACCTCCACTTCACACACCCATACAAATAGCGTAATGGAAGATGTCGGCGTAGGTGCCGCAGGATACAGTGGGCGACGGTTCGCGTACCGACGGATCAGTGCGTGAGCGCGGCGGTGCGGGCCAGAGCTGTCGCGTTCCACATCCGTCGGCAGGTCAGTTGAGGGCGATCTCGAGGCATTTCCGGTCGACATCGCTGCGTGTTCCAGGACATCCAGGATGCGAAAGACGGACAGTCGCATCAATTCGGTGTGTTGGATGGACGTGACCACTCGAATATTCGTCCATCGCTCATGGGACGGGGGGGTGCCCAGGTCGCGCGTGCCTAGGAGCGCAGTCAGTCGAGACACCGCGTAGAGGTCGACAGAGGCGCACACTCGATGGCGCAACGACGGAGGCTCCACGAAGGCAAAGTGAATTGCATTCCTGGGCGCGTTGCTCAGAGAGTTTGTGCGCGGCGGTCGACCTGAACATCAGGGATATCTGGCGCTGCCTGCGGTTTACGATAGAAAGATGACTGGCATCAGCATCGCAGATTTGATATACAGATTCTGAATCTGACAGGGACACAGACAACTAGGTTGCCCGAGTAACATGGGTAGAGTGGCTATTAGGATGATATGCTTAGACGAACCGGACGGTCGTACAGCACTCGTATGCTGATCAGAAAGAACACCTAGCTGGAGACTGCCGGCAGAAGGGCTTGATGTTGCGCCGTGCGCCTTGGACGAGCCTACCACCGATTTCTGCTATCAGCGAGATGATATCAGTGCTATACACAGATAACCCCTTGGACGGCCCGTACAATTATGGTCGCGGTTGGTTTCCGGTAGCCGGCTGAAATTTGGACCGGGCGAAGGCGGACATTCCGGGGAGCGTGCTAGATTATAGCATGCGCGAGCAAGCACGCGAACACTACCAGCCATACGATAGAACTGTCGGCAAAGCACTCGGGAGTCACAGATGATTTCGAGAGTCATGGGAGGGGGGCACGAGAGGGACCATGCCATTTGTGGCGTCTGCGACGAGCGCGTGCTTGCACTCGAGAGGCGGATGTATGCATGTCATACTGCCGTGCCGACGTGTAGCGCAAGATTCCAGTCTCTAATCAGCGTTCCGTGCGGTTGGGAATCCGCGCGTGGCGCAGAGATCAGAAGACTCCGATTGGTGGGGTGAGCTACCGCGGGAGATCAGAATAGCGGGGCAACACGCCTATTGCTAATTTGCTTGCGATTAAAGCGTGAAGCACACGACTTGTCAGAACAATGGATCGAAAGATAGAGGAGATATGTGAGAGCGGCTTATCTGGCGACGGCATTGTCACGACTGAGGAGCGCCGTTCCTGCTGATCATTGCGAGCTAATGAAGGCCAAGGCATTAACCATGGCATTCGAGCACGAAAGTAGCTTCCTTCATCACGCAGCGTCATGAGCGGTGCGACCCGGAAATGGAGGGACGAGACCATGGACAGGTGATCGCAGTTCTGAGAGGAGGTTCGGTTGAGCCACGTACGCGAGTGGAGTCGTTCCCCCGCTTACGTCACTGTCGGGAAGTGAGTCTCGGGTCTTGAGCATCGTTGTCGACTCGCAGATGGCTTGAACGTTAAACAGCAGCCCCTTCCACAATGATAGTATGTTCGCGTCCTACGCTTCTTTTTTCTCATTGCTCAAGTTTTACAGATGCTGTCTGTGGCATGTAGGAGTTCCTTTGGAGCTTTTCCGCGCGGGGCCCGCCGCTACAATGTGTCCGTTCTACCTTCACTCGTTTCGACTTCCTCGCCCGAATTCCAAGCGAAGGCGCGTGCTATGGAGAAGCTGATCGCGGAATTTGACGAGAAGACGGCCAAGGTCAGGCTGGGGGGTGGCGCGAAGGCTGCTGAGCGCATGATTAGCAAGGGTAAAAAACTGCCTAGGGAACGGTGCGTCCAGTTTACACATGCGGGCCGTCGGGTGCTTCTTCGCCTTCAGGAAGCTAGAGGTATTGCTCTGCTACCATCGCCACTGTTTGTCTTTTCTTGCAACCAAAGTGATTCGTACTCCCCGGTCTGCCCCGAGTCGATCAAACGGCGTTCCGGCTTTTGTCGCACTACAGGTGCTCCAGACTATAACAACACGTCGTGCTCGCACGCTTGCTGCACGCATGGTTGCGTGGATCACCTTTTTACCATCGCTTTCATTCGCGATCACGTCCTTGAGGCTGCAAGGGCGTGTCTATGCGTGGACCAGAATACCCCGAGACATCACTCTCCTCGGGTGATACGTAGACTCGTGCTATGTTCAGTTTCATGTCGCAAGCATATCTCAAAGAGAATGCTAATGGCTCCGTGTGTACGCAGAGATTCTTTGGGGTACGTGCTTACCGCTCGCACAGATTATCACTTCTTCTTGACCCGCACTCCCCTTTCTTGGAACTTTCATCTCTTGCTGCCTACGATGTATACCCTGGAGAATCAGTACCTGGTGCCGGTATCATTACAGGGATCGGTCGTGTATCCGGTCGTGAGTGCATTATTGTGGTGAACGACGCGACCGTTAAGGGTGGTTCGTACTATCCACTCACGGTATGTACTGTGCTATCTGCAAGACCTAGATCATTGCCTGAGACATGCAAGGTCAAGAAACATCTTCGCGCACAGGAGATAGCTCGAGAACATGGACTGCCGTGCATTTACGTTGGTGCGCGGCGATGCTTCGTGTCCTGTGCTCGATCCTAACATACGAATAAGTTGAATCTGGTGGAGCGGCTCTTCCCCATCAAGCAAACGTACTCCGATCTGCACAGCCTACACTCCATCAAACTGATACTCTTCTCGAATCGTAGGTTTTCCCGGACAGGGAACACTTTGGCCGCATCTTCTACAACATGGTGCGTGTTGCATATCAATTGACGTGCAGACATAATGATTAATGACTGTAGGCACAAATGTCAGCATTAGGCATCCCGCAAATCGCCATTGTGCACGGCATATCGGTTGCAGGCGAGTCTCCTTGCGATTGATGCACGCATATACTCATCGCTAAGACAGGTGGCGCATATGTGCCAGCGATGGCCGACGAGAATATCATTGTGCACGAGCAAGGGCATATCTTTCTTGCGGGCCCTCCGCTAGTACGCGCAGCGACGGGTGAAGAGATCGACGAAGAAACGCTTGGTGGCGGGCAGATGCACTCATCGGAAAGCGGTGTCACAGACCACCTCGCGCGCGATGATGAGCACGCGATCACGATAGCCCGCGGAATCGTGGCCGATCTAGGCTCTGCTGGAGGTCGCATGGTAGAGGTACGTTAGGTGGCGCGTGTGTTTCTTGCCTCAGAGATACTAACGGTGCGGTAGCCGCCACAGACACCAGACGCACCTTTGTATCTAGCATCAGAACTTCATGGGATCGTCGGGACGGACCTTCGACAGCCATTCGATATGAGGGATGTCATCGCGCGTATCGTGGATGGAAGTCGTTTCCGCGAGTTCAAGAAAGAGTACGGTTCAACCATAGTTACCGTACGTCATCTATTTCTTCCTGTACGCGTGCCTCATGCTCCACAGGGTTTCGCCAACATACACGGCTACCCAGTAGGGATAGTCGCAAACAATGGGATACTGTTCTCTCCGTCAGCGCTCAAAGCAACTCACTTTATCCAGCTCTGCTCGCAGCGCAAGATCCCGCTACTCTTCCTCGTGAATGTCACTGGCTACATGGTAGGATCTAAGGCAGAGCGAGGCGGCATCGCAAAGGACGGCGCGAAGATGGTTCGCGCTGTCTCGTGTGCTGATGTGCCGAAATTGACTGTTATCATTGGCGGAAGCTTTGGCGCTGGAAATTATGGTAGGTCTATCGACGTCCGTCCGACGACTTCCTCTAATTCGTACTATAGGCATGGCTGGGCGGGCGGTATTGTGTCCATTTCTCCGACCGTTTCTGCGAGGTAACACACGTACGTAGTATTCTCCGCGTTTCCTCTGGATGTGGCCGGTACGTTCGATCACCTACAGCAAATTAATTTCGGCTAAGGTATCTGTAGAACGCGAAAGTTTCTGTCATGGGGTCTGGACAGTTGTCACAGGTCATGCAACAAGTCTCCCGGTGCATCTTGTTTCGCCAACTGCCGACGGCTGTCTCTGAATCCATTTACCCTAGTGACCCATCCCAGCATACAAGCCTCAAAGCTGAGATAGAGGCTCAATCTTCTTCTCTTTACGCCACCGCTCGACTATGGGACGATGGTATACTGAAGCCGATGGATACACGCGACGCTGTTGGCCTCGCGCTTGCGCTGTCTGCGCGCGAGAGAGGCGTTACTCACCGAACGACCTGGGACGGCAATGGCGTTGGCTTTGGTGTCTACAGGATGTAGATCGGACTCTGGACACGGGCGATGGTACAGAACGCGTCGGACAGCCTTTCATTGTAACATAGGAAATGCACAAGATGGTTCTATGTCGCGATTGGTATATTCTACCATATTAAGGGTTGACTACGTGGCTTGGCGGCCCTACGTAGATATCAAACGCCGGTCGTACCGGTCGTACCGAGCAGGGCTGAAGCCGGCGTCAGAGGTCTATATCGACGATGCATCATTTACGCCGAAGAATTCCAAACCAGATCAGCAGATTCGACCTTCGAAGCCATATCCTAGGGTGCCAGTCGCGTCAAGAGAAGTCCTCGCTGTAGTCCGCCACGCGGCTTACATGCTGTTGGACGCCACGACGTACGCATGAGGCTTGATTCGTCCCTCCATGTCGACAGGTCCCCTTCCACTATGGCTATGGCTTCATAACCTTATCCTACGTACACCGGTAGAATAGAGAGCTCAAAGGTAAGAAACGCTTACTCCGCATAACGATGACTTTATTTCATCACGGTTTCCATGGCAGACGCATTCGCTATAGAATCTTCCAGATTGCTTTTATTGCCCGCTTCGCTCAATACGGTGTTTCTCCTAGACAGTCTATCAGAGTCCGCGGCCTTACCTTGTCAACATGCGGCCGCTATGTTAGCAAACTGCGATAGACGAGGCGGCCGGTGAGCACCGCAGGCGACGGTGACCGCGCGGCGAAGATACGGATCCTACCCACGATTGACGATGGACGCGTCGCGACTGACTCTACATCCATCACCCTCCCCAGATCCGGCTCCCGCGAGGATTGTGTCTTCGCTCCATACACGTGCGTCGGTGGTTCCAGGGATTAGATTAGATGAGAAGAGGCGCCCAGTCCTGGCACGAGGACGTTCTGCCTCGTTGCAGCACTTGCCCATAGCCCTAGTGCATGCGACACGTTTTGTGTTTCTCCGTCGAACTTCGGTGTACGAGCGCTTTGAGCTTTCGAGGCTGGCTACGATGCCTCTGAATGTCGATCCCTCTTCAACATGCGATATCTGTATGGACCCTTTCCAAGTGCCGGGACACGAGGCCGACCCGTCGAAAACGCCGCACTGCATTTCGTGCGGACACATATTCTGTCGCTCGTGCGTAGCCCCCGTCTTCGCATCTTCGTAATACCCATGCAGCTTCAGATGTTTGCTCAATGTCCTTGAAACCGAAGGGATGGAGTATCCTGTCTGTCCTCACTGTCGGAAGCCGTACCGCCGCGATAAAGTCAAGCCTCTCTTTGTCGGCTCTGACCCTCAACGCGACACACCAACTTCTGTGCACCTGGCAGATGCTGTTCGTCGTGTGGATTCAATTGTATCTGGTTTAGAACGGAATGGAATTGGTGCACTTCCTCAGGACCTAAATGAGGCGGTGGACAGTATAAGTGGTTTCGTGCAGACGCACGTCGTACGTGTCAGATACTTGTACACAAACACTCCCGGCGCCGGTCCCCACCATCGTACGGCGCATTCACACCGCTTTATAGGGATTTTATCTGCGCACTGAACGTCTCGTCGATGCATTCGCCACTGTCTTGGAGAAATATGCAGAAAAGGAGCGCCAGATTGCCGACCTCGAATTTCACCGTCGTCGGCACGCCATCGCCGATGAGCAGGAGAGTCGCCGTAACCATGCGCTTGAGGAAACGTATCTGGACAAGATCCAAGAACTTGAGAACGAACTCGATAAGCTCAATGTTGCTCGTGTGTACACTAATCCGCGACCCATGCACCCGAGTGTGCCACCGACGCCTGAGGTACACAAACGAAGAAATACCACTGGATCTGGGGGTACGCTGCAGTAATCTTTTCGAAGTCTTTCTCTGTCTTCATCTCATGTCTCAGGTACCGCTGCGTCGCCTATCGTACCTCTCCCCGTCACCGAGGGACGTACCCCCGTTTCTCGCGAGGAAGTGCAACGTACTGTACAAGCTCTTGCCGATCTACGTCAACAGCGTGAAAACGCGGAACATGCACCACGTGGAGATGTCATAGAGCAAGGCAACGCGCTCGGTCTTGGAGACGGCGGCGGTCATCACCGCTCATGGCCCGACGGACCTCATATGTCGCAAGCGTATACATCACGACGGCTTTTTGAGGGCAGGGTCGTAGAACAGGGGAACGCCCGTCAGAGTGCAGAGGAGCCGACTGGGGCCGATCATGGGGCATCAACACGAGAAAGCGGAGGCATAATGCGAGCAGATCGCCCGGCAGGAGAGCACAGTTTCCCGCGACATACACGCAGAGCCTCGACCGGGAGTCAGGCGGCTTTGTTCCTCGAGTCGAGTGGACCCCCTGCGGAGCCATCCAGGCGCGTCGATCTGCGCTCAGAGGATGAGTGCCGCGGCCATGAAGACAGACGCATTCTCGAAGAACGACGCGACAGGCGAGCACGAGACGGTTATGGTGAAAATCGCGTGGCGGTGGAGGCTCAGGGGCTCGGCTATCCGGAGACACCCCTGCGTGCTTTTTCTAGCCAGTCGCAGACCCTAAATATCGCCACGTGCCCCCCTGGTGATACAGTTGAGCGTCGCGGAGTCCCCGCCTCATCAATGGAATCTCTTCCTCTTAATCCGACCGCACCTGAAGCCCTTATGGATCGTATTCGAGCTCCATCCATGGCTCGCTCCGTTTCCTTCCGTGCCCAGCCCGTCATCGACTCGGAATATGCTACACCTCGAATATCAAACCCTACCACACCATATTCTTCCACGGTGCCTACTCCTCACACCTCCGCCTCCTCTCTTCACCCATCGCCCAATGTGGCGCCTTATTCGACAATGCCTTCACCTAGCGACTACCCCCAGCCGCCGCGCCCTTCGCCGTATGGTCCACCGCCGGCACTATTATATACGCCTCAACCGTCCTCAATGCAGGCGCCGCCAATTCCTGCTCACACGCGACCGCACCGGAGTGACCGTGCTTCATCCCGGATCAGAGACGTCCTCAGCTCTGCAGTCAACCCGTGGGACGTGTCTTCCCCGCCAGTCCCGACGCAATGGACAAGTCCCGTCAACCCTACTTGGGCGACACCGCAGCGTGTAGAGCCTGTCACGGTACCTGCTGTTCGTCGCAATGATACCCTTCTGTTTTGACGCTGTTGAGCGGTAGTATAGAGACTACTTGATCGGGCTGGGGTGCGTGGATGGGTGCTTATATAGCTATGTATTGTCTTACCGTGTACGTTGGATGGACTTGCATGTACTCTGACTACTGTATGCATTTTTACTGAGGTGGGTGCGAATAGTCGGCCGATTGTAAACTTTTTTCCGTAAAGACTCCCACATCGTGACGAGCGTCAAGCGCCCATCACGTGTCAGTTTGCGAAGGCAAGTGGTGGCCCCTACCACTTCTCTACTACTCGTTCCTCTGCACGCGAAGACTCAACCTTCACACGGTCTTCAATCATCGCAACGATCTCGTATGCGCTTAAGGACCCTACCTATCATCGGAGTAAAAACGCGTTGAGCTCTTTTAAACAACGTACGTCGTGAGGATATTGGGATTTTTTATATGCTTTGGGTAGATCTCTGGTGCGTATCTCTAGCTCATTGATTAGTTTCGGGAGCCAATTGTGTGCTCTTAGCTACTGCGTAGCTGATCATTCACAGTGGTGTGAGCCGGTCCCTGCCTATCTCCCCGGGTACCTTCGCACGACCAACACGAGCTAGCACAATGCGTGCGTGCCGGATGGCCGTCGGCCGCATTATTGTATCCCCGAGGTGACGCGCAAGTCGTTATAATTTAGGATATTTAGTCTGTCTGGTGAGAGAGGGTTCGCGACTGGCTCTGCGGGAACCCTACTTCCACCACCACTGTAGCACTCTTCTCTGACCGTCCATGTCAGTTCTCACAGCTATCTTCCTTCATTGTACCCTAATTCCCCCTTTCTGAAACAGGATGTCTGCTTCAGATCTTAACGCGGACATCATCTGCGAGATCTTCACGCTGCTTGCCCACACTGATACTCCTAATGCCCGGACTCTGGGCTGGATACGTGCAACTCACGTGTGTCGGCGGTGGCGAGCGGTTGGACTTCACTTATCGTTTCTATGGGCTGGAATCGTTTGCGCCATTCCCAGAGCTGTCAACGTTGTTCTTGCTCGCGCAAGAAGTTCGCCGCTTACCTTTCGCTGCCCCGACCTCCTTTCATATGAAGACGATCGCCGCCTACTGCACGCTGCTTCGGCCCACCTTCATTCCATCCAAGTTCTCGCCAACAACCCTGCGTCACATGCATGGCTCGCGCTTTTCCCTGGCAAGACCCTACCTCGACTTCATACCCTTCACCTTAATCTAACCGTCCTACACGACGATGTTCCCTCTTGCGCCCCTATTAATGCTCCTGTCTTGCTCTCTGCCACTTTCTATGGCGGAAAGTTCCTCCACATCAACGCACCTTCACTCCGCTCCCTGTCGCTACTGGACCAACGCGTCGACGTCCTCCACCTTCTAACTGTCCTTCGCCAATGTCCATCTATCGAAGAGCTCGCTATCTCTTCCAGAACTCAAACTTCATCCGGGTTATACATATCAGATCAAGATTCCATAGACCAGCATACTTCCATCGACCTTTTAAACCTCCGCTCGTTTTCACTTGCCGCTTCCGACCCCCCATGCAGTGTCCTGATGCGCAAATTATTTCTCGCTGAACGTGCTCACGTTGACATTATTATCGACGGGACAGATCCGGGCCAGGAGTTGATTGACGCCGCGCTCGCATCCCTGACACGTTGCGCTCGCCTTCCTCGCTTGGACACGTTGGTCATTAAGGATGACCATTCGTTTCTGTCGCTATGCCTTCATCCACCATCGGGGTATGATCAAAAGCATTGCGTCTCCGGGGCCAAGCGCCGTGGCCTTTACGTCCGGATCAAGCGGGCAAGAGAGAGCGCAGAGGCTTATGCCGCTGGCATTGCGCACGTCACTCGGAACGTCATCGAACTCGATATCTCCGACCTTTGCCTTCATGATACAATCATTCCCATTTTCCGCGCGCTTCCTCGTGTTATTGCCATTTCTTCTAGCTTCAAGGCCTTAGATAACATCCGCCGCACTCTGGCAATGAACTCCGCCCTTTTTCCCGAGCTGAGCACCATCAAGCTCCACATGCACACCCTTCACTCTTCAACGTCATCGGTTCGAGCATGGGCGGAGGTTGTTAGCGTCTTTCAAGACAACATAGACAGAGGCCGGCATCCGTTACGGCTTGTGCGAAGCTGGTTTAACGCCCCTCCGCCATGCCCGAACAAGGAGCACACGTCTGTCCTGTCGAGGTTATCTGCCCTAGGAGCAAAGGTGTTCGACGAGGTGCCCAGCTTCGCTGCACTTGCCGACATATAATATACGGCGAATGTTCATGTCGTTTATATACATATGGCATTTTACTGTGCTCAGACAACGGGAACGTTTTTCAAGGATGAACTATGTTTGATTTGACACGCTTCCGACGATGCATTCAATGCCTTCCCTGGCCCCTGCGTCTCTTCCTCCCTCTTCCCGCGCGCTGTCCTTTGGCTCGTCCCTGTTCACGTTTTCCATCTTCGCGCGAATCTTCAGCAGAAGGCTCAGCTTGCCTCTCCACCCCGGGCCACTCTTGATACCAGCTTTGTTCTATCTCGAAGCCGGCGACATTTGGCTCCGTATGATTGCTCCCTGTGGCAACTACCGCACCCCGCTCTTCAGTTGCACGCTTAATATTCGTGGCTTCTATGGCGTCACAGAGATCGGCCACCTCACTAGTCTTCCATGCCAACTTTCCTTCCAGTATATTGATTTGTTCGATAAGGGTTACTCGGATGCCTTCAAGATCGCGGATCTGCGTTCCTCAGCATAAGCGGAGTCAAATATCCACGTTCGCCGTACATACCTGACGCCGTGCTTCGTCAAGTTCAGCGACGAGTGCCTTATAGCCTTTGCGCGCGCCACGTTTCCTCTGGGAAGGGATGGAATCCTGGTACGCAGGTGGCGGATCTGAGGGCGATGACATACTACTCGATGAAGACAGCTACAGGACCTACAACTCTCTTAGACCCTCCTCTTATATAGACTAGTTGGCGGCGCGCGGCGCTCGAGAAGCGAGAGAATGTCTACAGCACATGTTGAATCTCAGTTTAGCTTGCGCTCTTTGGCTCTCGTTGACGGTCTTCGAACACGATACGACTTGTTAGAATGGGCGCACATGAGCCGCTCTACATGAGCTCTTTAACTGCGCTTTAGGTGGATGCTTCTATAGCACCTCAAAACCTCAATGCGCGACTGCGCTGCCGGACGTCTGACATGAAAACCTCAGAGGCATATGTTTGCCTATCTTCAGCTCGGTTGAAACAGATGAGAACAGCGCACTAGACTGGGCCTCCGCGGTGACCTAGTACACCAAGCTTAGAACGCTAGAAACAGCGCCGCAGCAACGCTACATATGAATGAGGTAGAGCGCGCAGCAGCGTCGATGACCCTGTCATGGAAGCCGGTTCCGGTTTCTGTAAAGGGCACCGTACCGCGCCCAGATGGGTAGGGAAAGACGCCATTAATCTTCGCTATTGACTGACGAAGGTCTGAAGGGAAATTTGAAGGGGCATCGCACCGCGTGGGGATGGAACTTCGCATAGCACGTGGAAAGAGACGGTGGCGAGTAGTCATCAGGAAATCTCCGCAGATCGGATATCCGTCGAATGTCGTCTAAGAGCGTTGAAAGCAGTAGGCATGAAGTGCCACAACCCAATACATCCCTGTAGATCAGACCTGGCACCAAGTGGAATTTCTATGGCGCTCGGACCAGTAGCCTTTCCGTCTGCGTCGCCAGGCTCCCAAACGCCTTGATTTTATCCTGCTGTTTCTACCGAGACCCATGCGGGTGATTGCGTAACCGGATCCTGAGGCGCGAAGTACGTTGTTCCCTTGTTTAGAAATGATTGATCTTCAGCTAGGGCGAGAAGAGGTGGTGTGCATACCCCTCCGTATATATCTATGGCACCTTGTCACCTGCGTTCCTTCACATGTCGACGTTAGCCCTCAAACAAGTCTCACGAGAGCGCACCACTCAATTAAACCTCATAGCCACTGTGACAACAGGTTGATGTAGAGCCGCCAGAGCGTCCGCAGTCGTCGTAGGACTGCCAAAATACTTGTCGCTGCTAGTCATGATTTGAAGGATTGCGAACCGCTGCGTCGTAGATTGTACGTGGCAGCTACGACAGACGAGCTTCGGGTCAAGAGGTGCCCAACAAGGCGCCAGTCTCACTAGATTGGTTCAGCCTCTATGTTCCACGTAAGCATTGTAAGTGCCACACAAGGTTGAAACTGCACATCGATTTTGGAGGTAATGGAAACCGTAAAACATTCGCCAACGTATCCGGAAAACCCAACAGCGGGATCTCAGCAAAATATAACTCGGGCTAAAAACCGACAATGTTAGGGAAAGCCGATAGTTTGCACAGCGAAATGAGTATGGACGCTTGGCGGGCTTGAATGTTTGGTGATCGGTAAACGCGCGCCCTGACATGTTGCTGAAGCTGGCACTCGTTATGACGAACGGACCTTACGATGAAGCGATAGAGGTGGATTGTCAAAGAGCCTTCCTTCGGTCCCGAGGATGTACCACGTACGACACGACAATACATTATATAGTAACTCTTGAAATTTCGTCCCTATCGTATATAGCCTTCCAAAAGCGCCATTAATATTAGAGACGTCGAAAGCGATGATGGTTGAGAACGTGCCCGTCATAAGGCCACCGGCGACCGTCCTTTGTCACCCGATAATACTATTGGTATTGGAGATGGAATTAGCTCGGCAAGAAAAGATGGTCTGGACAAGGACTTGCGTACTCAAGTCACAAGATGGTCGTTGAGACAATGCTCCCAACGGGCAAAGGCGCATCGCTTACACTACTGGTTGGTTCTTCGTCGGATGGTCCGGCCCCGTTGACAAGATCCCTGATCCTCTTCACAACTCCTCGCTGTTCCTCCGCCTCCGCTTCCGCTTGAGCAAGTGCTGCGCGCAGGACTACCATCTCCTTTTGCACGCGATCGAGGGCTTGGCGAACGTCCGACAGCGATCGATCGCGCGTAGCGACGGCTTCGCCCAGAACCGCGGTCTCCGCGCTGAAGGCATCGCGGATTTTTTCTACGTCGCGGAGGGCGGCGGCAGTGGATCGCGCTTCGGTTACGGCCGCGTCCCTTTCCAAGCGGAAGGAGTCCCATGTGTCTTTTGCGCGCTTCGCTTCGCTGACAGCCGCGTCGCGCTCGGACCGCAAGCGGTGGATCTCCGCGCTGGTAGCCTCAAGCTCTTCGACGTGCTTGCGGTTTGCAAGGCGGGTGGAAGATAGATTTGATGCAAGGGCGGCAAAAGACAGGAACTCCATGAGATGTAGAGACTAGAGCGCTAGGGTAAAAACTGAAGCGTGCGTGCACTGAGTAAAGTTGTCGTCGGATGAGCTTAGCCGGTCGATAAAGGCAGCACCTTTATACAAATGCGGGGATTGGATGTTCGAAGCCTCAATGCATAGCGAAGGGTTGGGCATACGGAAAGTGCGAGGGAGTAGCGTGTAGTCCGGACGAGAATGCGGCAGGCAAGCTGGCTGGGATCGGCGCATTAGCGAGGTAACCTCGTGTTGTGAAGGAAGCGTGCACCGTCGATATCCCGAATTGCCGAGATTGAACGAGCAACTGAGCGAACTGCAAAATATAAGCACGGATCATCAACGCAAAAGACAACGAATAGCTCGCACCAGCTGTCTATGCCTCGCGTCTTCCCACCCCAGGAATTCCTGCGTCAAAGAAGCACGTCGACGGAATGCGCACGTACCCTGAACCACAGCGCAAGGGTAGGGTGGTACGAGCGACAGAAAATACGTGTCAGCCTAGGCTGCAATTCAACACAAATGGTGTGTGTAGCGCAACATTGTGCCTCGTTGGCCGATGGGTACTGCATGAGCAATCTCTACCAATGAAGAGCGGTTCGGGCCTGCACCTTGTACCTTGCGGCACAGGCCTTGCAATGACGCGAGGAAGCATCACTCCGATGGGTCCATGATCTGGAGACTGAGGGCGTATATTGATTGATGACTTGAGCGGGGCTGGGGTTGCACCGCCACTCCCAAGGAGACAACTGGTGTGTCTAGGCCGGTAGGGAATCCGAAGTACGAACGACGAGTGGATCTGAAGCGTGTACAAAAAATTATAATATTTGGTTGCTACACATGGTCTACTGCGGAGCGATGGCCAGTGGAACTCTCAAAAGAACTTAATCTTCGATGGCCTGCACGAGCGCGGTCAGTGCTGGCATGAGTGCATGAGAGAGGTGGCGCACCGCAGCCGCGCAACGACTCCTCCAAGTGAAAACGCAGAGCCAATAGAGTAGATAAGCACGCGGAACCAAAGAGGGGCGTAATCCTGCGCCCAATGTGATGCACCGCCGAGGGCGATGGTCAGCAGCAGGAGTGGCAGAAGCAGATAGCCGGATAAGCTTAGAAGGAGATGTGAGGCGAAAGGTTTCCCAGGCGGTGACAAAGAGACGCACCGGTGGTACTTCCAGATGAGTTTTGCCTTCATTCCCCCGCCGAACGCTGCGCCGTCGAACCAGACGCTCGCACCGCCTAGCGCGAGCTGCGCAATGAGCCAGCCGAAGACGACGATGCCGATGGTCTGCGCCTCAGTCAGCTTTGCCGGGGTCACGCGGAACAGGAGGAAGCTGCACCCCATGCCACGAGTGGAAGTGTCTCTTCCCGTATAAAAGTTTGTGAGCGATAATGGAGGAGGTGCCGAGGAAGACGGTGGCGAGGGCGGGAACCATCCCGCGCTGATGACGCGCGAGGCCGGCGGCCTTTGTCGCAGGCTGAGACGTTGGTTGGAGGGTGATAATCGCTGGGAATATGCTTGCAAAGAGTTAGAAGGGAACAGCAGAGTTATCGACGCACAAAGGACGAAGAGGATAAGCGCGATAGGATTGAAGAAGATGTGAGCGCTGACCCAGGGCGAGTGCATGGGATTATTAAATAAGACGAGAGCACATGAGGCGACCGCAATCACCTACAAAAAAGAGGAGGGATATGAGCTCTATTAGGCATGCAGAATAGATACATACATACCGAGACTGGGACCTGGCCAAGCAATGAGCGTGGTGAGTAGATGGACTGGGAGACATGGCAAACAACGTACGACGGCTGCATACCAAGCCACGCGATCTCCATACCTTTCCTCAGATTGATTCCCGGGAAGCTTGTCGTCTACACCGAGCTGTTCAACGCGCGTATTGTCTCCCGTGCCCCCCGACGCCTCGGGGTCAGTGGAAAGCACCTGGTACTCTCTACTGTAGCGATGAGCTTGCTTCTTCCGTGACATAGGAGACACGCACGCGTTAGATTGAAACATCGTGCATTACAGGGTGCTCGCGCATGAGAATTTGGACTGAAGTCTCAGGACAGGGCGTGGATTGTATGAGAAATGCATCGACTCGAACTGGTTCCGCACGAACGAATGGTCACGCACGTTGCTCGCCTGCCGCGAATGTCGCGTCGGCCGGGCCGAGCGACCAGGCCGGTCACCGGGCAGCGTACCGTAAGTTTCCACTTGGTTTCCACCACCAGTTCCAGAGAGATCTCCTTTTCTTTGTTACTATGATCAATAAGAAACGACGATTTTTATTGTGGCGGCCATCGCCAAATGGTTTGAAATGTCTATTTGATTTGCAGGTGTGTGGCGAGCACGTAAGGTCGAAGATATCATCTCTACTGGCCGAGACCGAGACAAAAGATGGGTCACTTTTAATGATTTCTCTATCGTGTGCCTTAGACGGCTCCCGCTGAAGGGAGACAAATGGAAAGTGAGATTAGCGTAAAACAGAGATACACAACTAGCAGTTCGAGACGGTATTTAACATCTAGTAAGGGCACGTTCTAGATTCAGTAACATAAAAGGTGATATCGTACTCGCTCCAAGCCTGCGTGTCGTCACACACAAGGCAGAGCGCTCCCGGTATTAGTACTTGTATTTGAGCATGTGACTAGCTAGCCAGGCGCTGGAGTCACCATGCGCCCTTCAAAAAACTCTGTACAGCACTAGAACACCTGCTGATCCTGGAAATTGCTAGCTTGCACCTGCCCGCAGCGCATATACATATATATGAGATGTGGTAGGGAAGGCATCCTTCGGGATGGGCTGTCACCTGCCGTGCATTGCAGATAGCCTCGGCGGAATGGGATTGGGGGCCGGAACCTGCTCGATGTTGAACGCTAGGCGCACCGGGGACCGCCGGACGCAGAGACTCCACGGATTTCGTGGGGCGAGGTCGTCCGGAAGCGGTTCGATTTGCCGGCGCCTGACTGACTCGCGCGCCGTTGGGGACTCCGGGCGACCATGCATCATCCCGGAGGGGCCTGTACAATACAACGACGTCAGCGCGACGCTCTGCCTAGCAACGTGGCTGAGGCTAGCTGACCTTCGCATCCCGAGGAATCGCTGCGCCGCCGTGCGTTCATCTTCCGGAACACGCCCGAGAAGGCCCATCGCGTCAACCTCCGCTTCTCGCCGCCGTCTCGCACCGACGCACGGGACACGGGCCTCTCTCGACGCCGGAGCGTCTCCTGCCGCCGCACTGCCTCGAGCCGATCGCGGCGGTTACGATCTTCGACGCACGTCAGCTCGAGCATCGTGCAACCTTCCATCCAGCGTCCGGCCTCTGAATGTGCGCTCACGACGTGCCAGCCAAGATAGCCGCCGCAGGACCGGCACCGCAGCGCGCGCACCTGTATTTAAGCGTAGGTGAGATCGCGGGGGTTATCATGGTCAAATGTAATGACAGCGCAAGGCGTACCGTGTACTCTCCGCTGCGCATTGTTAGCACGCGAGACGGAGACATCGCTGTAGTGGTCTCTGATGCATAGGTAAATAGTGCAGCTGGGCCTCTGAAGCCCCTGATGTCCTGCTCGCGCACATTAGCCGACGAAGATCGAATACTAAGCCCAGGCGCAAGCTCAGTCTGGGACGCACCTTCGCAAGGAGGTAACATGTATGTGTTATATACGTGTTGCAGGCTTTGCACGCAAGAGCCCGACCACGATTACTTCGAGCTATACCAAGCCCCGGCATAGGTGTGGACGCACGAGGGAAATCCATTACTGAGGTCGGTAGATACAGGGCACTTTAAAGGAAGAAGTGCCGGTGGTTTGAGAGCGCTTAGGGAAGGTGAATATTCAGACGATACGAGGTCCTGCCACGAAAGGTCGGAGAAGTAGAAAGCTACGCTTGTAGCTTATATATAGCTTGGGTAACCTTGCCGGGAACGGCCCTTGCGGCGCAGGAAGAATGCCATTTGAAGAATCGAAAGCCATGCCGGTGGGCTGGTGAGTTCCCGCAATCCCATCAGGAAGACGCGGACGCAGCATGTAGAAGGCGATAGGACGGACTGACGGAATCGATGACATAGATAAGACGGGAGAGCGGTGTGCAGTCGCGTGACTGGACCGTTTGCGGTTGTGGCAATGGCCGGCCCCGTTTGCGCAACGCTCGACGTCTCCTAGAGCAGACACTGCACGTCTTACAGTAGAACTCGGGCCACGGCGAAGAATATATGCATAAATGCAGAGCAGCTCGACAACACAGTCCGTCTTCGCGCCCGCCCTGCATTATTGAGTATTGTGATGTTTGTATTGCAGCAGGGCGTAACCGATCGTCATCATAGTCGACCTGTGGTCTCGCAAGGAGCCCCATTTGTGAGCCGAAGTAGGCGCCCGCTTGCGCACCGAAGTAGTCTCGTAGATGACGTAGCCATGAATGAGAAGAATTCGGGATGCCATACGTCTGGAAGCTGTATATCAGAGTACGATGAGATTGGGGCTTCCTGAGCAGGGAAAGCTCTACCTCAACAGACCATGCGTTTCAATGGGCTACGCTTCGGTGCATCATATGCTAATACGGATGTTATACGCAGCGAGGTGGAATCGGAATTCCTGGTAGCCATAATGGGCACGTCCTGGACTACATGGAGACCAGAAGGCCAAGGATGGACAGATAAATGCGTTAGCCCTATATCCAAGTATGAATCGACGAACCATATTAAGCATGCCCAAGCCTGCTCTGAGTGGCAGATACGGAATTTCCTAACTCTCCCGTGTTCATATTTCTGAAGTAAAACGTCGAGGAGTCGTATTGTCATCATCTCAAGGCATTCCGTGCTGTCCCGCGGCCGTATGTTGATTGTGTCGCTGTACTCGGCCATCCAGCCACTATGACAAGTCAAAGAAATATCCCTCACAAAAGCGACCGATGCTGAGGGCTGAGCGAAGATGAGGGGGACTTGGAAATGCTGCAATTCGTGGAGACTGGATGAATTGTACCAAATCATCGTCGCGTGGCATACGTAGAAGAATTTCCCCTCAGCCCTGATTGAAACCGTCTGACAGATACACAAGGTGTTCTATATAAGCATCTTTTGGTGCAAAAGAACGATACAAAAGAGAGATGTTCCGAAAGTAGTCCTTGCATAGGACGTCGGAATTCAGGCCAGAGGTGATGGTAAAGGATGGAAACGAACGTCACGACAGATTCGTACCCACGAGTCACGATCTCCCAGACCACCATCACAACTCCGCACGAAATTCCGTCAATCGTTGCTCGCTTCACACTCTGCGACCGCCCTCCGTGTTCGGCCGATTTTATTAGGATGTCGCATAGACGTGGCGGTTGGACAAACCCGTGGTCCAGCCGGAGAGTGTTATGAAAAGTCCCTGTCATGCGTTCGTTGTTGTCCCTGTCGGTGCCGTAGCCTCGGGGTCGCTTCTGGGCCGTCTGGCTTCGTCTGCTTTCATTCGAGAAATTGCGGCTCGCGGAAGTACCCTGAACGATGCGGCGGCGCAGACCGTGCTCAGCTAGAGCGCAACCACTCTTACAGGCAAGGACGGCTCGTTTCCTCGTGGCGACTGGCGGCGCAGTGCTCAGCGGGACCCACACCGTTTCCCTCGGCAGCCGCTCAATAATACCGTCCTCGCCAAGAAGCACTTCTCTCGCTCACCACCATGATCCTCACCTTTCGTAAAGGTCGTACCATGGACAGCCTAATGCAGACGGAGCTCGTCGACGGGAATGGCAACGTCGCCTTCGACTTCGCGGGCGGTCGGAAGAGGACGACGGTCGCGCGGTGGACGTATCCGTACACGGGCATCCGCTCTCGAATGGCAGTCGCGACGATCGACTGGCACGACACGCGCCCAATCGTCGTGACATACCGTGGCATGGTGCGCGACGCGGACGACTATTTGTTCAAGCAAGGCGGCCCCAGGTGCGCCTCCGCTCTTCCTCACTTGAAACAGCGCTTACGATTGTTGACAGCATGCGCGCGTTTACGTCTGCGACGGGTAGGTCCTACGTCTGGTCACCCATCGGAAAGTCGTGGCAGGTAAGTCATCCACCCATATTCCCCGAGCTCTGTCTCCTGCCGCAACCCCTCTGACTGGGACGCCCACACGATAGCTCCACGTCCTTGGCATCTGCCAGCCAGTCGCGCGCTCGCACAACCGCTCGTTCGGCATCCTCGGCGCCCACCCGCACCCATCTTACCTCGAACTCGATGACGCAGTCGCAGCCGCGGACGCTGAGGAGATCGTACTGACCTACATCTACATGAAGCACCACATGCAGCCGGTGCTCGAGACCTGTTTCGGCGCCATCTACACGTCTCACGAGGCTGTCTGCGAGTGCCGCCGCAAGCTTAGCTACTAAGCCGGCACCGGCGCCATACCTTCAAGACAAACGTCGTCCACCGACGTAGATGATCGCGCATTTTTGGCCTCCGTGACATAGATTTTAAATATCCTTTTCATTTGATAGATCTCTGGTGGCTTCCTGACCATGCTGGTTCGGTTTATCACTCCATTAGGGCAGCCGGTTTTCGAATACGAGGGCGTGCTGCTAAAGCATGTCATAGTTTACTAGATGTGTTTGTGATTAGAGTGTAGTATGTGTGCAACAAGCTATCGTAATCCTATGCATATTAGGCAATAAATGCAACAAAAACTCCTTATAATAGTCCTATGCAGCGGAACATCCTTTTACTCTAGCGCATACCAAGGGGGCTGGATCATGACACGGCCGAGGCGTAAAGAGGCAGGGACCGCAGCATGTCGAGGGGCGGCAGCCCACACATCGGCAGCACGGCATCTTCGTATGAGGGTGTCTCCGAGCACGCGTGCGGTGCGCGTGCGGCAGACGAAGCCAGGACAGGATCCTGGACGTGCGCGGCGTAGCTTGGGAGGTCGTTCGCGCAAGCGGCAGTGTCGCCGAAGCCAAAGAACGCGCAGCGCGTGCGCTGGGTTGCGGCGGCAGCGCGTGTGCGTAGGCGTGCGTCGAGTACGTGAAGCGGGAGGACGAGGTGTGTCTCGCGCTGTCTGCCGTGCGTGGTAATGACGACGGTGCACTTGAGCGCATGCGAGGTGAAGACGGGCGCTAGTTCGTGCGTCGGCTGCGCGGAGGCTGGCAGCGGGACCTCGAGCACGGAATCACAGTCCTCACTAGGGTGTGAGGCATGCTCGTGTGTGTGAGAGAGAGCGCGGCAGACGCCAATAAGGCGGTGTGCGGCGTCCAAGGGTACGCGGTTCTTCGCTCGGAAGGCGTGCCGCCGGCGTGAGATTGTGTTCGCGCACCCTTCCCATCCGCCAGGCCTGAACATACCACAAGTCTCCACTATCGATAGTTCGACGCTCCGCACGACGGCGCTCTTGTCAAGCGCAGACGCGTGGAAGCTGCAGACGAGCGTCTCGCCGGCGGCCCAGGCCTTGTGTGGAAGCGAGAGCTTGACATAGACGTCACCGCCCTTCGCATCCTCGACCTCGAGTGATTGCTGGAACTCGAGCGCGTAGGACGAGAACGAGCGGATAATTGTGACAGGCGCGTGCGCGCGGATGCTGCGCACTGTCCCAGCACATGAGATGGTGGCGGAAAGCTTGTAGGAGACACTGGGCGTGACTGACGTCGAGGCAATGGTAGACGCCGGGAGCGACCCGCCAAGCCGGAGATTGAATGCGAAAGAATGCTGTCCGGGGCAGAGATAGCGATGGCCGTCACTGCTGTAATCGGCTACGGTCCACTCTTGCGTACAGATGTTGTGGGATTGGCTTGTGCTAGACCACGGTTAGCATCCGTGCGTTGGCGCCGGGGGAGAGAAACCGAACGTACGCGCCGAACTCATATGTATTCATGGGGATGGCCGCAGAGCCCCGGAAGTCAACCATTATAGTTGTCACAGGAGTAGCTTCTGCCAGATCGAGTACGACATGGCCAGAGAGGGCGGTGGATACAGAGTCTTCAGTGAAGCCCTCCAGGCAGACAAATTCTGAGTCGAGCTGGAGGGACGCCGAGGAGGAGTGCCTGAACATTTTGGGCAGAGATGCAGAAAAGAGGAAGCGTGTCACAGACCCTTATATGCAATACGCAGATGGCGTGCCGACATATCGTCGTTGAGCTTCAAGAAGGCCCGGCTGTGCCGCCGGAGGACGTCGGGGAAAGACAGTCCCAGACACGGCAGTATCGTGCGGCGCGCGGCACCCGGAAGCAAGCTCGGAAGAGGACGCATAGCGTCATAGAGCACAGTTACGTCGATCCTCCGAGCGATCCTCCACAACCCTCCACGTATAGAATTGCAGAGTTTGACTTCATGGGGCTCTAGAGACGTCCTATGAAATACGCAGGTGCATCTTGGAAGCTGGTCGTTGCAAGACGAGGAGCTCTTGCTTGCCGAGGCGGTTCAAGTTGGTCCTTCGGCTTTGCGGGCTCTGCCGGCCGCTCCCTCGGCATCCGCTTCCGAGTCCGTCCGCTTGGCCCACGTGGCTTTCCGATTCCCGAATGCCACGCCAAGCTTCGGGCAGCTCGCTGTCTTCAAGGCTTCGCACTGTCCATTCCTTCGATTCTTCTCTGCATTCAATTCTACATGGGAAGACAGTTGTTAACCAGAATTTCGCTCCCGTACTTCTGATACGTCATTCAGGCCTCTTGATGCTGCCATCGCCCACTGACCGTGTTATCTCATCCCTCAAGGTGACCTTCTGCAACATAGCAGCGTACATCTGGCGTTTGCTCCCGATGGCGTAGACGATCGTCTCAGCATGACTCGGGTGCAAATCGAATCGCCAGGTGTCAACCGTTTAACGTGAACCGGACTGCAGTAGGTCGTGTTTCAGCAATTTCCAACAACCAGCCGCAATGGAGAGGTTAAGTGGCACTCTATCCTCTTTGTTTCTTCGACCTTTTTCCCCTCTGTCTTCACTTGATTCTGATAGGATCCGAGCCTGTATGCCCGTCTATGCCCGGGCGAAGCGCCACGCCAATGCTATGTTTACTGTCGTCCAGCTGCCGGAACCCGGAACACGTGGACGTAACCGTTCTGGGAATCCGGGATCCGCAGTCCACGAGTCACCTCTTCACGTCCGCTTTCTCTAACCGGTGGAGCTGCACTATTTTCGTTTTTAGTGGTGGGATGAGTACGTTCGCATACTCATCTTACTCTATGCACGCATCAAAACACGTGTGAATAGGGGTCTCAGGCTGCAGCACGTTATGACCTTGTGATTTCATTTAGGGCCCCTAAAAGCGTGCATCCGTGTCTTGTTCTATGTCGGAACGCGACAATACGAATCCCCTTCCCGCTTGCCTCCGCAGCCTGGAGTGTGGTATAACTGACCGTGGCGTAGTCTGCAGATAGGAGACAGGAGCCATGATAACAAATCTCCTGTGATTACCCTATTGCTTCATTAATACTTGCCTCCCTCAGCGAAACATCCTCCTCCCGTTCGAGCGCGCGAGTTCCCCGATGGCCCGTCTCCATCGCTACGGTCACGACGCATGCGGCGCCGAGGATTTTTTTTTCCGCGTATGGTCTGTCTTTCTTTCATTCTTACTGTGTGCACAGATTTATGCGGGCGATACTTCTTCCGTCAGCGTCGTCGTCGTTTTGTTCATCATTTGCTCAAGTCTCAGCTTTTCTCTACCTACAGCTAGCTCTCATGAACCCCGTAGTGGCTAACCATCTCGCACAACTCCGTCTAACTTGCCATTTATTCCACGACTGCGAAACAAAGTTCATTTCACCGTACCTCGCATACCGCCTGACTGACTTCCTCATGTAATGTACGCGAACTCCCTTCTCGCGACGACGTGAGTTATACTATCCCTTATGTTACGCTCTCGTCCACGGGTGCGCATACAGCTTGAACCTGCGTAACTGGTACTGTCACAGCTTCAATCTACCCCGGCCGATGGACATCGTGCGGACGCATCCTACGACGGTCCTCCCGGCTGTCGTTATCAATGTCGAGCATGAGCAGATGGAGAACGAACGGACTCCCTCGCCGCTGACGAGTATCCACTCAATTAAGCCGGCCAGCGGAAAGGCCAGTGTACGTTCCTTCTGTCTCCTCACGATAGAGCTCTCATCCTGACTCTGAGTAGAAGAAGTCGGCACTGTTGGACAGCGTCTCCGGGTTCAGTATGCATCTAGCCCGGAACAATACCATTCCTCCCCCTCACAGCACTCTTCCCTGGATTCTAGATGGACTATGCGGCGCTGATCAGGAGGCTGCCTGAGCTTATAACGTATCATGGCCTCATTACCGATAGCTCACGCGTACATTACATGCACACGCCACAGCAATAACTGAACATTCGAGCCGCTCTTTGACCAAGTCCTTCAGAGAAAGCAACCGATTCCGATGTGCTCCGACTGGCTCCGGATGGAACCGTCCGGACTTCAGAAAGGCTTGAGCTTGAGCAGCCAGCCCTTCCGAATCCTCCGCCATCAGCCGGTATGACCGAAAGCGATCATGCTCAAGAACCATTCGGAGCGCACTTAATCTCTTGCGGAACAGCTCGATGTACCGGGGATCGAATGTCTGCCGAAGGCCGGCAGAGCCGAGTACTACTAGTGGACTCTGGAAGGCAGCGCTTATCTGCGGGTCTCGGCCGGGTATAGCCGAACACGCCATACACTGCCCATACTCGAGCGCACAAAGCTTCGTGGAGTCATGCGATATGCTGGCTGAGCAAATTCTCGGATGCTTTACAACCACTCGGTCCACTCTGCAAAATCCCCCTCCTTTTCTAATCGAATCTCGAATGTTCGTCTGCGTGCTGTATAATGGAGTGGACTCTTAAGTATTATCTGATCCGTGTACGACATTTACCAGCAGGCGAAGATACCGTTGTGCATATGTCAGTTCCCTACATTGATCTGTATTTGGCCTGCCTGCGTGCTTGCATTCCCTGCATTCAACCGCTCTTGTTGTTGTGCAGCGTATACGAACGCGATGATAATCTCGTCCAGTTCTGCCCACGCAGACCCATCCACGAGCTCGAGATATCGATCGTGCTTCCCTTCCGTGACCTCGAGGAACTGGCGGTGCACGTGCGCGACCTCTCCTCCGGTATTCGCGTCCACCAGCTTCGCACGTCGGTTAAAGCAGTGTCAAGGTAATTAAAGACGGGTGCTTACCACCCACTCGCGCTTCAGCACGCGTCGGAAGAACCCACGGTCAACGGCGAACCACGACCATGTATATGTTCTACCGCTCTTTGCGGTCCATGTTCGCCTCCAGAGGGTATCGCTGCGATCGGCATTGTCGTGGCTATCACTGCTCCGTGGTCTTTGTAACGCTCACCTTCCGATCAGCTGCTGCCACACCCGCCTCCACCAGCCATCCTGCACTAGCCACTGCTTCGCCTCCCTCTCATCCCCGTTCATCGTAATGGTGTCTGGATGAAATGAATGTGGCGCGATCGTCGCAAGGAGCACGTCGGGCGCGCCGCGCTCCGACTTCGAAATCGCCACCTCCGTCCAGAACGTGTTGGTTGCGACCTTGTAAACGAGGGCGCCGTCATCGGTTGTGAGCCACGTGTGTCGGATCTGCGCATTGGTGAGGAAGAGGCGTAGGGGGGCCCGCGGCGGGTGGGAGGACATGGCGAAAAGTGCGGCTGGTTGGTTGCGACATCAAGCCCATGGTCGCCAAGCAGTTATACTTTGAGAAACGTTGCCTAGGGAGTGGACAAGGCAATTTCGTTCACCATGCTCTAGTGCGATTACCGCATCTCGGACACCGGCGGCTGATATGATGGCGTAAGGACATGTTGTGCCTTCAGCTCTTTATAGCAATTACATATCATGTTGATCTCGCATTCCACATTGCCGTCCAGTCGGTTAAGCTAGCATGCCTTCTGACAAGAGGCGGCGAGCGAGAGTCACAGATGATCATATTGCTAACAATATATCGCTGGTGTATAGAATATAATTAATGGTGCCCGCCTGCCCGAATTGTCTGTCCTTCAAGGGGGCAAGACAGCCCTCTGGGCATGAAAGGAAGGTCAGGCATCGTTGAAACTGTCCAAGAATTCACAGTGTGCGTTTGCACCTAGAGTACAGGGAATACAATTCTATAATACAGAGAAAGCCTCACGGAGCGCCTCCTCGATCCATCCTCTCCCGCTCCTTGAGATATAGCCATGTCACGACGATCTCGTCCAAGTCCGCGAAGATTTGGTCTGAATCGCCCAGCTCGATGTAAGGACCGTGCTTCTCCTTGCCGACAAGGCCGCGTGAGGTGCTGTGAGAGCGTCCAAGCTCCTCACCACTCGCATTCTTCAGCTGTTCCGGCGTCAGCGAGACCAGAATGTACGATTAAGATGGGGAGTAGCAGCACCGTGAGCGAGGATACTCCCGTCGGAGACCAGGAGTACGTTCGCTCGTTTGCGGACGTCCAGGTCCGCGTTCTAAAACGGACACCTTCAACATAGGTGCGGTGTCAGACCGTCATCGGAGGCACGTACGACGAAAAGCGTTTCTTTTGTAGCCATGCTCCCACATCGCGCTCCTTCCCTCGGAAGACGACTTTGTCCAGACGGAAGGTGCGGAAAACGAACTTAGCGAGCATCTCGTCCTCCGCCTGGCCGGCCTTGGTGACCGTCCGGACGCTATCGTTCGTCGGGTGGACGGCGACAGTGTATACTGAGACACGGAACTCGTCGGAGAGCACATATTTTTCCTCGCTGGGGTATGTGATGTCTAGACGCATGACGCGCGGAGGGGAGGCTCGTGACGCTGGACAAGCCTTCGTCGTCATTAATTCCTCGCGGTCGACACGTTCGACCGTGCCATGACAGCGCTAGCAGCATTAGTTCGGGGATAATGGAATTAAATCCCGGTGCGTGCAAGGCGGATTCCGGCGCCGGCTGTCAGGCACGCCGGCGTGACGAGACCCTACGTCATTCAGCACAGCGCCCGTCAACGTCTTCTCTTTTGCGCTGGCCAAAGGTCTGCTACCTATCTCTGATCCCGGCTTTCCACTCCTTCGCGTATATAAAAAAAAAACTGTGCTGGAGGAAGCATCTAATCGGAGAACTCGTTGGCTGTTACGCGCACGCACGCCGACGCACGGCAAGATCGCGTTCTTTCCTTAACTCGGATCTGTCGTCGCTCTGCCGGATACACAGCGGATAACCGTCCTTTTCTATAAACTGAGATCCAGACATCCCTTAGCTTGTTACACACTAGAGTCGTTATTCGTGTGTGCAGAGCACCGCGAGGTGCGTAAGATCGACGTGCGCGACCGGATAGTAACCTGTAGTCGAACCGGAATTTGGAGCCTGGTGCATTCATAGCGGCCGAAGTGACGGAGAGAGAACCAATAGCATGCGACTGCCGTGTGGCGGAATACTGTACTTATACGATGAAATGCTCGAAAATTTTGAATTCTTTGAGCAGCTTGCCTGAAAATGCATAGAACCCCATCTTGCATAACGCCTTGCAGGTTCAAAAGGCCATCTTCCTGCTAAGGTACAGTCTGATAATGCATAAATTTGCTAATGCATAGAAAAATGAAGGAACGGACGCTATGCATTAGTCGAGATTCAACTGTAGTACTGTGGAAGAGCTTTCAGGGAGAGAGCATCGCTTGTGTGTGAACCGTCACGCGGTTGAGATGGCCGCTGACCAGCGCTGACCCCGGCTCCGAGTCGGCAGCTGCCCCTCCGCTTGCGAATGCCCGCCAACGTTTGCTGGCTATTGCAACCGCCTCTCTCGATCGCTCCTACCTTCTCTTGTCTCCAGCTCGTACGTGGCTAGCTATTGAAATTGACCATAGTTAAAAACTGAGTTCGACCATGTCGCTGAGATAAGCCGAGGTATGAGTCTGCTGATCAAAGGTAGATGAGCGTATTTTTAATTCTTGCCCGCTATGGGAAGTTACTGTCCCTATCATGCGGACGCACCGGCAGTTCGCTCGTCGAGGATAGGCAGGGCGTCGTGGATAGTATATGCTCCCGTGCGACGCACTGCGAGGCCGGCGCGCGCACGATGGAATAATGCCTCCCCCTGCGTACTCTGCTGCGGCGCCCGATCAAGTCAGCGAATACTGGATGCCTTGCGAATGTCGTACCGCGCCCATCGTTTGGGTAGCCGCCCGTGCTATAACTGGAACACGGTTTCTGCTCGCACGACCTGAAATCGCCTCTCCCCTCACCTTCCCTCCTATCCCGTCCACGCACAGCCTCTATCTCGCTCGCCTGGCTATGCTCCCGCAGACCGCAAGCAATGTCTTCGTCCGCTTTAGCCTCCCGCGCCCACTGGTGTTCATCCCGCTCGTCAGCATCGTGTACGTGCTCTCTATTCTGCTATGGGACTCTGGGAGCGTCATAGAAGAAGAACCATTGGTCAAATCTCTGGACGCGCAGGACGTTATAGGTGCGCGGCGTGGTGCGGTGCCATGTTCCCTCTCGGATCGCTGACCTGTGCGCATAGGAGACTTTGAGCCCTTACTGCCCAACAGGCGACACATGTACCTTCCTTTGGCCCCTGCTATTCCCACTGCACCCCAATTGCCCGTGCCCTTCCCGTCGCCCGCACCGCTATCCTGCCTTGAGGCCGCGTTCGAAGTCGGTGAGGCGAAGTGTAAGGGTTGGATCCCGGGCGATTACATCGACGTGGTGTGGTCGTGGGCGAATAGCTCGGATCGCCTGTGGAGGTACGCGCACGACACGATCGAGTATCAGGCAAAGGACCTACCGGGAGACCCGCCTATCGAGTACGATAAGCCCATGGCCCACCTACGGTGCGCTCTACATGCGTCGAATCGGCCTGACCGCCCGACTGATCAATGGACAGAGACTACGACGAGCTACGGCATTCCATGCGAAGCGCGCTGCATCATTTGAAGCCCTACGTCCGCAATTTCGGCCTCCTTGCCTCGTGCGCAGGCCTCGCACACGCGCATTGTTCTTCCTCTGATGGTTCCGCAGCGACTTTCTTGTCCCGGACGAGATTCGCACGACGTATAACCTCACGGGCGGTCTGCGATTAGGCCAGCTCCCGCGATGGCTCGAGCCGTCGTCAGACTATTAGCAAGATAGCAACGTGCAGCTTTTTTTGCACCATCACAGCTCGTTCTTCCAGACCTACACGGACACTGTCTTCTCCAGGTACGGGACAACTGTGGTTCTAAAAATACTCGCTCTGAGCTATTTTCCTCCCAGTTTCGCCATTGAATCACAAATAGCTAACCTTAAGGGCGTGTCAGACGTCTTGTGTGCTCGGCTCCGCCTTTTGTCCCTATCGGAGGCTGACAGTAAGCCAGCATATATCTCAACGACGACATGTATTTTCTCATGGATCTACATCCGGCGGACTTTTACACGTCCGGTACGTCCCGTGTTGCTCTGCGTGACCCAGTGACCGCGCTCATCGTTCTAATCTTAGCGTACGGTTTCGTGTTTCGTGCTGACACAAACCTGAATGTGCCACCCGAGCTCGAAGCACGACCTAAACGAGGTAAGCGCAGGATTTCTCCCGTTTCCTGCGTATCTTTAATTTGAGCTCGGACGACCAGGAGAATGGCAGCCGTTGCGCGAAAGCAATGTAATGCTCAGCAAGCGTTTCGGGTATAGTTTATTTCTAGGTTCCCTACCGCATTGGCGCATGCTTACTGTACGCTCAGCACGGGCAAGCGGCCATACGTTGCCCATGTTGCGAAAGTGATGTCCATCCCGCTCCTTCGCGAGCTCGTGGCGATGTTCCCGGAAGCTTTCGCGCGCACGAGCGCGCGGCTATTCCGCGAGGTGTACATGGATGAGCCCGGCGACGCCCACACGACGTTCCTATTCCCGCATTTTGTGATCGAACGTTGGCGCGAGGCGCTGCTATGGTCCTGGGCCATCGCACGGCAGGGCGCCGACGATGACAGCTGGGATGCGGATGCCGCGTGGGCGGCACTTGGCAGCATGCCGGGCGCGGACCTGCGCGTCAGCAGGATCAGACGCGACACGCTCGACACGGACCGCGTGCTTGCGACCCTCCGGCGCACAGGGTACAGCCCGCCCGGTGCGACGGACTACGAGTTCGGTGCGTGCATGGTCGCGATCTTGCCGCTCGTGGAAGGGCCTCCCTCGGTTTAATTCATGGTACACAGCATCGGGCGATGGCTATCCGTGGTACGATGTCCGCCACGGCGCGAAGGGCTACCCGGATAGAACAAGGGCCACGGTCTGCACGCTCGCGCGCGATGTGTGTTTCCCGCCGCTCATGAACGCGAGCGCGGCGTTCCAGCACATCGCCTTTGCCCAACCCGAGTGTGGTGACTGCGGTGAGTGCCGAATTTCTCCTCTCCCTAGTTCTGCGTGTGGTTTGCGACTGCGCCCCCCTCGTCCACCCGCGATCCTGCCCCGATTGCCCCCCTCCACGCGTGTGCCTGGAGAGCGGGCGCAGCCGGCGCAAACGCCCCGCCTATGTGCTCGTGTGCGCCTCCCGGTACAGACCGCCTCCGCTGACAACCGCTGCCTGCAGTGATAAACCAGCTCGTGCAAAAGAGCGGGAGAATTGGGCTCGCCGAGTTCCTCCCACCGTGGGGGCGCGGTGTCGCGCCGCGCGTAAGGGGCCCCACGCCACTGACGCTACCCGTAGTGGCCGACTGGCGTGACACGGATTTCTCGCTTGCGGGGGTACTGCAAAATGGCACGGACGACGTGCGCGCGTGGGTGCTCCGCCTGCTGGACCGGTACCGGTTTGTGCTCGGCAGCACACCGTCCGAGTTCGTCTTCTTGACTGGCGCAGCATCGGCGTCGCGAGCGGCAGGGAAGCTCAGGCCCGACGCGGAGATCGCGCTCGCGTGCATCAATGACGACGTGAGCGGCGACGCGGCGCGCGTATATGAGATCATGCTTGAGTGGCAGAAGTCGCGATGGCCAGACAAGGCGCGCTGGGAGGTGGTATGAGCTAGCGGCAGACAGGAAACGATCCAGTATGCCCGTCCGTCAGGAGAGGGTAGAGGGTCTCTGAACTGCGTGGCAGCGCGCAGCAGGTATCGGGTAGGTTCACGGAAGGTATAGTAGCAGTGACCAAGTCTCGTCTTCATTCTGTACAACATCACTAACCATATCAGAACTGACCCGTACACTGTAGTTTTCACGTTCACTATACTTTTGTGGTAATGCGCCCGGCAATTATAGCAGCACGATCGTCGACCTACCAGTCTTGAGAAAGGAACGTTGAGCCCATGTTGTGCAGTCACTGCTGTGCAAGCGGTACTGAGCTAGATGAAGTTCAGTGCTTCGTTATGGGTAATGTGATAATCAATGCAGCGTGGACGGATACAAATGCAGGGCAGGTGCCGTATACACCTCCAGTATGCATGTGTTGTCATGTGGGGCTTAAGGAGTAATTGGAAACCAAGAAACCGGAGTAATCGAGATGGCCCCGGAAAACGGCACGAGGAGAATGCACAGATCATTTAGAGTCGTGCTTAGTACGGTGCATAGTCTGTGGTGTAGGCCGGGTGAAGTAAAACCTATTTGCGGCTCGTCCGACAGCATGCCAGTGGCGCTGTGATTCGGCGCCGAGGACCGCGATCGGTGCGAGGCAACAGCTGAGGCGCCTGTCGTCGTTCCCGGTTGAACAAGATCGTCTTCTGGTACGAAGCTGGACCGCCAGTTCTACGCTTGTAGAGAGAATGGTGGGAACGAACCTACCTGAATGCAGTGGCAGGATTGAATTCCGTCAGCAGGCGGTACATACGTGAAGCGCAAATTCCTCTGTGAAGAACCGCTTGCTCAGAGGAGCAGGTGATACTAGAGGAGAGCCGGAACACATACAACGTCGCGACTGCACGCCAAGATCAGAGCAGTGAACCAGTTCAAACACAGGAAACGCACGTTGAACGGGATGAAACATCTTCAAACAGAATCAGAACGGACATTCAATTGGACATGGGCCGACAAAGGTGCGAAACGACATACCATATTCCAGACATCTACGCGAGGATATCAGTAGCGAAACATAATTAGAGCCGGTGTAACCACTCGCCGTTGAAGTTCAGGGTAGTCAGAACCTACGAGACGAATGATAGGCGTAAGCCTTCTCAGAAACTGAGAGATTGCTGTACGACGGTGGGAACTTCCGCAACACACGCGACGATGAGCCATACTAGTCCCTGCAGATACGCGTAATGATCTCAGCCGAGCGCATCTCCTCCAGAAGAGTGCATACACTCACTTGGTTATATAAACAGCGCGCGACGCCGAAGTACGTTTCCTGTTTTCTTAGTAGGCCTGTGAGCAGGATACCTAGCAGGATGAGGTCGGCCACAAGCATTCCACTGGCACAGACATTTGCCAGGAATTGTTGCGTATCGATGGGATTACAAGGGTGGAAACGTGGAAGATACGTGGCCTGCGCCTACGTGACGCCCAATGAATGTCGCGGGCAAGAGGGCTAGCTGAAACGTCGTACGTATCAAGAACGGATCTTGGAAATACCGTCGGGCACTTGCTAGTGCGTGTGACGAAGAGAATTGTACGGACCTCTAACATTCAGAATGATGCTTGCCAACCATACACCATAAGACAGGATTATTACTACAATGTTACGGTTCCATACGGCGACGCTAAACCGATCTGAAGGTAAGACGAAGACATCGTAACGAGCGTATGACGTCACGCACGCGCGCAGTACGATGATTAAGGAGGCAAAAGCAAAGCTACAATACGAAAGGCCCTGCGGCGCTTCTCAGTAGGTGTAACGAATGGTCAGGGGGCACGCACTAGTACGACAATAAACGCAATCTGCGTAATCGTTTCAGCGAGCAGAACAGAGTGCACACCTCCAATGTGCGTGCCCTGCAGTCAGACGTCACCCCTCCGTTTTGTTGCACAAGTTGACACACGAAGCTGGACAACAAGCTAATGCGACCCGCGAGATAAATCTATGGAGGTATCAGCAAGCCAAGCTACAAATAAGCGTAGCTCCTAATCGATACCCAGATAGTACGCAGGCGTCGTCGCCTCCCGAGGAGAATATCCAATTCATACCGTGCAGTCGAAAAATGCTCCCATCTACTCAATAGAATTCGGGAGACTTTCCAGCTAGACGATCAGCTCCTCACAGAACGGCACCGGCGCAAAAATGACGCATTTTGGCGAGAGCTACTGCTTCCAGGGTTAAAGATATCGCTGCAGCGACTGTAACACCAACTAGCATAGTACTCACGAGCACTATAGAGAGGCTCAAAGGAGCTGCTTATTGCCGTAGAGGCGACCATGCGAAGCCGACGATGACGGCAACGTGCCTTCGCCTACTTATACCACCTGCCCGGGAAAGGCTAGATCAAATGAAGCTCTTGACATGTACGGCAAGACCTTGTCATCAGCAGACCAGTCCAAGTTGAGGGACATTATAGCGAGCGGCGTGATCAGAACGGCGCGAGGGCCGTCAATCTCCGCTACAGACCTGGCTATGGTCAGCCCGTATTATGTCAAGTAAAGGGTAGCAGCTGACAAAGCATAATGCTCCGTCTATACACCATTGCAGGTCGAAGTAACCAAGTTGCAGGGATGGCATCAAGGACTGCCGTTCGTATGACACCTGGAAACTCACACCCTTAGTCTAGACAAGCTTTAATGTAGACATTGAAAGCATTCATGTAGTCGGAAATAGATATCATTGGCGGCATGAAACGCAACTTTGATTACGCCCGTGAGCGGGAAGTGATGGGACGCAACCCTTGCGCCCCAGCTGGTTAAGTCCTGTACTCCGAAGGGACAAACGCAAATGTACCTCAGGCTGGATCGCGTCGAATGTCTTATTCTCCGGAGGACGCTCCATACACCTGCGGTAGCAGCACAAGCAAGCAACCTGCCGCGAAACTATCGTCCACCAGCAGCAACGGATGCTTGACCCGCTGCCATTTCGACAGGACACGCCTCGCAGATTACAGTGCACGAGTGAGCCTGGGCCCCGGTGGCCCACACGGGAAGCGTGAGCGCACGGACGTCGGTTGACGGAGGACAAAGCGTGCGTGCACTGATCATGAGCGTGCGAGGCCGTCGTCAAGTCGCGTCTTGGGTCCCCGTGTCAGACAGAGACGGGAAAAGGACCGGGCAACAGAAGCCTGCGGCCAGGATGAAGGCAATTGGGTGAAGGGTGAAGTTGAAGTACACGTGACTCTCGGCGAATTCCGTCCAGCCAACTTGAACGCAGTGGAACGATGCCCAGCTTAGTTCTCCCGACCTTGAACGACCCTTCTGGATTATGCGTGCCTAGTGCACATCTTATTATAGGAAGGATGGCGGAGGCAAGGGGTCATGTCGTTTCAGGCTTTGACCGCCGGCCCAGTGCGTGCGAGTGCGAACGTGGCGGCATTACTAGGCTACCTGTCGGCTCAGAATCTGCTCGCATGTCCCATGGCTGATCCCAATCGGGGTTACTTGCGAGTGGACACAGTCCCTCGGAAGGCTCATCAAGGTGTTTCCAGTGTGTCCCCGGGCAGACGACGGAAGACACGCTGGACGACAGAGAGTATGTACAGATAGCCTCTTTCACCCCCCAACCCCTTCTCGCGAACAGTCTTTTCATGTCGATCCCTCTGGACGGTGGAAAGCGCAGGCGGGGAAGGGCTATTGTGTAGCCACAGGCGAACGGCGCGGCTGTCGACCGTGACCGGTGACCGTCCGGCCCACCTCACTCCTCCTCCCTTGGATGCAATTTTTCGTCTCAAAGGACTCCTATGCAAAGTCGGCGTCGCTCTCAACTCAGAGAGTACACGATTCTGATGAACATGGATACATCTGGACTCATTTTATGATTCGTTCTCAAGGTCCTCCTTCAAATTCTCTAACTTCCGCCACTCCGGCTCGTCCTGGAAATCACGCGTACGGCCCATGAATGTCCTGATTATGCTCTTCGCCTGCAACTTCCACTTGAAACCTTCGACACGTGGCCCGAAGTTCCTCAGCAAGTCGACCGTCTCCTCGACCTCCCTGACGCCATCGTGCCATCGCTCGACATCGGTTTCGCCCTTCTCCATCGTTCCCGCAACGCCGGAGCGGTACGCGTCGAGGTGTGCCTTCAGCGCATCCTCCCAGCGACTCTGCCACATGAGCAGGCGCGCACGCGCACGGAAGATGCGCGGTGACGAGACGCGTGGGAGGAGGACACGCTCGAAGAGGTCCGTTACGCGCCGCAGGAGGCCATGCCCTTCGTTAGGATTGAACGATGCATCTTTCGCTATCCCCGCGTTTTCGATGGCCTCGTTCGGGTCCGACGGCGCGCGTGTGATAGCATCGACGAGCCGATCGAGCACATCTTCGTCAACGGCATCAGCGCCGATCTTTGTGGCGCGCTCCTCGACGATGCGGCCAAGGGCACGGGAAGCCTCCGCGAGCTCGCCAACATCCATGGCGACGATCATGTAGTTCATCCACATTCGCCAATTCTCATAAGAGAAGCGGAGGCCCTGCTGCAGCGCACGGAAGGCGAGAATTTTGCTTTGGAAGGGAATTGATCCCTGCTGCAGGTCTTCTTCCCTCTCTCCGTCGTCTTCGTCTTCGTCTTCGTCATCGGAGTCCTGTCGACGCGTAAGTAAACAATTTGTGCTTTAGCGTGAGGCACGAACCTTGCCCGCGCCCTTCTTTTTAGCAACATTCTTCATGCGCAGGTACACTGACGCCAGGTTATTCCAGCTCTCACCGTCCTCTTCGTCCAGAGCCACACACCGCACAAACGCTTCCCTCGCCCCCTCCCAGTTCTCTATGCGGACCCACGCACACCCGAGCACGAACCAGGACCTAACCTGTAGTGGGTTGATCGCAACCGCCTTGCGCAGGCACCGCGCTGCGTCCGCGTATCGTTCCCGTGCGAAGTAGTGTCCGCCCAGCGAGCGCATCGCGCGGCCGGACGTGCCTTGCGAAACCTGCCACGCCTTCTCGAAGTGTGCAACCGCGCACTCCGGTTCGAGCTCGCCGAGGATGCACCATAGCTTCGCCTCGCGCGCCGCGTCAAGCGCACCCCGGCGCGCGGCGGAGTATGCCCGCCCATGCTCGAGAACAGCGTCGGCTGCAGCCTTGCGGCCCTCGAGGAGGTCGCGCACCAGCGAGCGCGCGATCTCGCGCTGTTCCGTCGTCTGGTGGCACCGCACGGCATCTTCCCACATCTCAAGGCGCTCGAAGATCTCGAGCGCGCTCTTGATGACACCGATGGAGAGCAGGCGGCTCGCAAGCTCGCGCTGGAGAGCCCATTTGCTCGGGAGCGGGATCGCGTGGATGTACTGCAGGCGCTCGGGGACGACCGAGTCAGCAGTCGGCATCTGGTCGAGGAGCGCCTGGAGCTGGAGAACGGCACGTTCGACAGTACGCGTGCGGTGGGCCTCGAGGCGCGAGCGGATCAAGAGCGCCATTGTGTGCACGGACCAGTTGCGCGGGTGCGCGGCAACGCGGGCGACGTAGGGCGCCATCTGCTCGTGCGTGAGGCCGTGTTGCGGGGACGTGTTGCGCACGTTAAGACAGAGCGAGAGCAGGATGCATTGATCGAGCGGGTGCAGCGCCGGCTGGGCGGAGGGGTCGAGATGGGCGAGGCGCGAGCCGGGCGCGGCGGGGTGCGAGGACGTAAACTCAGTCTGCTCGAGCAGCGTGTCGTCGTTGAGCGCGAGCGTTTCGGGCACCGCTGGAGCTTCCGATGCTTTGCTCGTATCCTCTTCTCTGTCGCGCGCTCGGCTCTCGGCAAGGAGCACAAGCTGGCTGAGCTCCGTCTGTTGGAACCGTGTGCGCTTGCCAAGAGCACCGGTGAGCTCATACTCAAGGCCTGTCGCACGCGCGGCGCGCACAAAATATTCAAGTGCTGCGCGGTCGTTTCCCTGGTAATGCTCGAGCAGGCCGCATTCGAGCCAGAGGCGGCCAACGAGGTCGAGATCGGATGAGTAAGCGTCCGCCAGCGTATCAAACGGCGGTAGAGTGCCTTCCGGGAGCGCAACGGCTTCGTCCAGGATTTGCTCATGAACACTGTAAGCACGCAGCCGCCACCATATCGCAGATTCTACATGCTGAAAGGGGAGGTCGAGGATGATCTGGGTGAGGCGGAGGAGGAAGGTGGCTTCGGCGAGGTGGTAGGCGGGCTCCCCGCCAAGTGCGAGCTCTGCAACAGATATTGATTGCAAGAGGTCTTCAGTTATTTTTTCAGATAGAGGCCCGGGTACGGGCAGGATGTCGAGGGGCCTCACGTCCAGATCTGGACCGGTCCAGTTGCCCTGAAGGAAAGCATGCAGAGACGCGATGGCGGTAATAAGCAGCAAGATCTCGTCAGATCTTGATAAATAATTAGATGATTCAGACGTAGATATTCTGAACCAGGTCTTTAGGGGCTTGGAAAGATCGAGATCGTCATGAAGGGCAAGCAGCGCACGAACGGACGGCGACGTTAGGTGCTCACGGAAGCGTCCCTCCACAACACCCTTTGCCATAGTGAGGAGCTCCTCGGGGAGTTCAGCATCCCCTTTGGAATCCCATTCACCTTTCAAGAGTGATTTTTGTACCGGGTCAATGGGGGACATGGCGGATGAGGGCAGGATGCATCCCTCAACCTCATCCTAGGGTCCAAAATTACCAAAAAATTACGCGTCGACTATCGAAACGTGACCGCGAAGGACTAGTACTAAGAATCGAGCCCTCGGGGCTCGGGTATCTCCAAGGGTATCTCGGCCACAAGGAGATACTAAGACCAACATGCAGATGAGTCCAGAACAGAAAAGTTATCTTTGTCAGCATCATGGACCTAGTCACGCCGGCTCAATACCGCTGAATCCGTGCCCCGACGCAGACGGTCTGTACTATCACTTGCGTACGCTTCTAGCGATGAGACTGGGCAATTTCCACGCACACAACTAAGTTGTATCCAGGAGACAAGAATGCGCGGAGCACGAAAGAGTGTTCCCCACGCGCTCAAATTTCAATCTCCTCGCCGTCGAGCCACTTTTTCGCGAGCCAGTATAGCTCATCGTGCTTCTCCAGTGGAAGCTCGCGTTAGTACCGCCCTTCCTCCAGTACTTTAACTGCAGGCAACGCACGGCATGTTGCGTCCGACTCAGATGCCCATCGTTGCCTCCTGGCAGTATGCTGGATAGCGGTAGCCGGGCGGGTAGCTGGCCATCTTCTCGTCGTCAAGCTCCGGGACGCGGCGCGGGTCGACAGGGGATGGCCTGTCCTTTTCGTACCAGTGGCCTTACAAGGCGGGAACGCCACTCGCCATCATACTTCTCCCAGAAGAAGCAGAAACGGTAGTCGACGTCGACGTCGACCTCCGCGCCAGCGAGCACGAAGCGCTGAGTGATCGTAGCCTTCATCTTCGTAATTGCCCGCGCGCCAGCGGGAGAGATGTCTGTCGTGCTGCCGTGCACGCGGTGCATAATGAATGCGCCTGCGTCCATCCCGCGCTGCGAGGCGGCGATGAAGTCCCTGGAGTGCATGCGGCGGCTCCAGGTGGTGTGCACGGGCGCGTCGGCGTGGAAGAGCGGCGCGAAGTTCTCCCACTCGTATGCGTCGCTGAGGTGGGGGTCACGGAAGCACGATGGAAACGCAGGGGTCGCATGCGGACCGGTAGCAGGGCCAGCCCTCGGCTAGCTCGCGCAGCTTGTAGCGCTCGATGGCTAGCTCAGTCGGGCCATTGTTGCGCATGGCGTGTTCGGGACGCGATCCGACAAGGAGAGTATGGAGGTCAACCATGCTGTTACGCGTTGGACAGGAACGAGAAGGAGCTCCGGGTGGCACTGCTACAGCATTTATACAGCGCGATGTTCTGTGAGGCTGGGAAGAGCTGAAAGACCCACTGACCGCGCACGTGAAACTAAGACTGCTGTATCCGAGACTCCCCTGTGAGCCTCAGGTTCAAGAAAGAGCAAACGAGGATGCGCGTAACCGCATGGACCGACTAATCGGTACCCTGACCGCCATGGCCGAGGTTACAGGACGGGACGGTAGGACGCGAGGCGTGCCCGAACGAACCCTAACCCGAGCGCGTGCCAGCGCGTTCTTCACTTCCTTGTCTCCGTCCATGATGCTGGCCGCCGTCCGGCAGCCCGCCTGCCGCCCCGCTCTCCCTTTCACTCGCTCTCTGTCCGCTTCTTTATCGCGTAGAAATGTTCCGCCAACGAACGCGCCCCCGAGCACGCCCCGGTCGCAATACCCTGACCCTGGTCCGAACCCGCACGTCTCGTACCCGCGCCCCGGCGCCGCATCCTTCAGTCTCCCCCCGCCCGCCCTAAGAGACGCGTCTGCGTCTACGGCGTCACTGCTCGACATTTCTCCCGAGCTTGCGGCGCAGCTGACGGTGACGGAGTTTCCCACCGCGCAGGACCCACTGTTGCACTTCTTCTCGTCGCTCATCATGAGGGACGGCAAGCGCAAGACGTCGGACAAGACGATCGCGCACATGTTGCTCCACATCCGCGCGATGACACGCAGCGAACCGCTGCCGATCTTGCGTGCGGCTGTGCAGCGTGCGTCACCGTTCGTCAAGTGTGTCGGCATGCGCAAGGGAGCGAAGATGATCTGGTACCCCACTGCGCTCTCCGAGAAGCAGCGTGCCCACCGCGGCATTATGGCTATCTTCGAAGCATCCAATAAGCGCCCGGGCCAGACGCTCGCGCAGCGCCTAGCGCGCGAGGTCATTGCGATCGTGATCGCTGAGAAGCCTCAGGATAACGAAGTACTGTCGAAGAAGGAGCAGGAGCACAAGTTCGTCATGGTGAACAGGTCCGTCGTCTGCCACCCTGCATTTCGCTTTGGGCCCTCTCATACGTTTTCCAGAGGGAACTCTCGGGTCAGAGTATAGAGGACCGACATATTGTTCGCCTACGCGACTATTCCGACGTAATTCCACGTGCTTCTGTTCCCGGCCGGCCCTGGTTGTGTACAGGATACCAGCCGGAAATCCTTGGACGACGGGGGTGGTGCGTGACAATGTATACGCTCATAGTGCCGGTGCTGCACCCAATGTCGTAAGCCTTCTCGACAAGCGTGCCACCACGGCGTTCGGGTCAAGCCTCAGACGGGCGCACGATTCTTCTGGAAAGAAATTCTGGTCCTGGAATGGCGCGCAAGTGACCTCTTTTCGCGATATATGCTTCCGTTTCCCCTCTTCCTAGCATACTGTGTGCGTGCCCGCCGCTGTCGGATCCTGTTAGAACGTAGCCTTTTCACCCCGTTACGGACCGCAGACAACACCAATTCCTGAAGCACATAAACCGCTTGCAAAACCGCATAAATCTCCTTAATAATGGTTCATCGGCAGAGTCGTCTCCGGCAACCGCGCGCACGCTGACGTAGGGGTAGCACATGATCCGGAGTAGAGTACGCGCCACGTCGCCCCGTGTATCTAGGACCACTACTACCACCACGAGCAGGCGATACGCCGTGGACAGCCCCTCGCACCTTCGCAACGCGATCGCCAGTTGATAATTCGCAGAACAGGGACGAGCCGATGCAGACACAATATTGAGAATGTTGCCAGCGCACGGGTGTACATCGCCATACAGGGCAAACCCACCCCCGTCAGGAAAGCGCTTATATGCTTCGATGTAAGTTGGCACCAAGGCTGGATACGGATGAACAAGGGGCTTCCACGTCGGCACCCTCCGGTTCAAGGCCCTCATGATTGCTCAGGAGGGTCCCCAACCTTTCCCATTAGCCAGGGGTGGATCTGAAGCACCTCCGCCGACGGACGGTCAGACGAGTCCAAGCGCAAGCACGCGCGGATGAATGACGCCGCTCCCGCGATCTCCATATCAGGTACGATCTTGTATGCGGTAAGGGCGGCTTCGATGCTATGGTCGGGGATGAGCTCAAGTCTTAGCAAACTCCCTGAACAGGCGCGGGTCACGATGAGTAAGGCATACGCAAGGCCAGACGGACGGAAGACGCGCACCCTGTTCGTCAAAGTACTTCGATCGGAAGGACGCGCGCTCGAGCATCGCAGCGCTGCATCGCTCGCCAGTGAGCTCCATCATCTTTGCGAGGTGGTCGTCTTCAAGTGTCCAATCCTCGCCCTCTTCGGGCGCAAAAAGCCAGCGGCCGACGAGGAGCTCAAATGCCTAAGTACGGATGATATGTGTGTTATCGACGACAGCTTGCGTTGCGCGAGGGCACGTACAAGGCAGCCCACGGCCCATATGTCGACTTTAGGCCCGAAATCGGACCGTAGGATGAGTTCCGGGGCACGCAGCGCATATGCAGAGAATTCATCGACCGTCGGCTGTTCGCCTGCGCGCTGAGCTGCGGAACGGAGGGATATAATGTGTGAGCACACATGTAGGTGTCGGAGGCATATTGTACCATTCCATTACCTTGGCCGAGGTCTACCAGGACGAACTGCATGATTTCTGAGATGAAAGGGCTCGCGTCCCATGCGAAGTCGTGTCGGATCGGCTGCGAACGGAGGACGGGATATGTCTCGCCCTTGATCTCGACTTCGCCCTCTACGGCGACGGTTTCTGTCTTCAGCCGGTCCTCCACGTCATTGTCTCCCTTCACTGAGTTGAAGAGAATGTTGTCGAGCTTGACATCTGCAGGGGAGTCCTGTAAGCTCGAAGATCTTACCGCCGCGTGGGGAAAACGGGTGCGCCAGACCTGTATGAATAATACCAAGCGCGTGCAGCTGCGCCAGAGCTTCCAGTATCTGCGTGAGAATGGTCTTTGCAGTGTGTGCTGGTAACGCTTTGTTTGGCGCGCTACGGCGGAAACTAGACACATCCGTGCTCAAGAGCTGCGTTACAAGACATAGATGTGTGCCCTCGGGTCCGCGTTCCTCGAAGTGGTCCTCGAGGACAGGTAGAGAGTCGATGTCATCGCATGCGGCAATCTGTTTTAAAAATTCGAGTTCGCGCGATTGGCCTTCGTGGTACGTGCGTGTACCTTCGACCGTGAGGATCTTGGCCGCACGGTACCTATTTGTGAACTCATCCTTGATCCTAGTATGAATTTGCTAGCGTCCGCATGCGAAGAAAGCTATAGCAGTGGACATACGCACTCTGCTTGAGGGTCGGAGACAAGATAGGTCGTAGAGTACACCCCAGAACCGAGCTTGCGATGGACTGTGTATTGGCCGTCTTTTAGCTTCTGCCCAGGGCGAGCGGGGAAGTGCTCAAACAGCTCTGCGCTCGGCGATGCGTGTGACATGTATGGAAAGCGGTAAAGTCTTAAGACAGTCTGCGAGGGAAAAGAGTACAGGATAGGTGGGAGACTGCGTCGTGAATTGAAGCCTCGCGGGATGGTGGAGTTATAGAAGAAGGGCATGAGCATGAGCGTGCTTTGACACCGGGCCGTGCGCGGATGGTGCGCGGAACGCGGCGTAAGGTCTGTGGGGCTTCTCATGTATCTCATGTCTTGCCTCATGCTCGCAAGCCCTCCAGGCTTCTGCGCGTCTGATAACGGTATCCGAATATCATGGTCGAGTGCATATGCAGTCAAAGCTTCCTTCTAGATTCTCTGACCGGTTTCCCAAATAATTGCGCAGGTGACAGAGATATAGGGAGCAAGACACATCACGGGGAGGGACGGAGACGAATCCGGTGGTGCGCGGCGTACTAGTAGCCACCACATACTCTAGTCGTTCACAAAAAGCGACCAGCACGCTTCGGTATCGCTCTGATATGGGTTCGACCGTCTCGAAGTTCTCTTAGCGAAATCAGTACGAGGCCATGCAATGATCATCATGGACACATCTGAACCAACATCGGAACCCCATACCCGTCACATTCACGCACCCAGAGATTGCGTCGCCGGGATTGCTTTCCGTCCGCGGTGTCTTCGGCGCTGACTGGTGACCAGGTACCAACCATTCTGTAGTTCACACCGTACTCTGGCTTGTACTGGTAGCCAGTGAATGCCGCGGATACCTATTTTAAAACGGAAAACTGAACGCAGTCACGAAATGGGGAGACTAGATCCCTCATGAGGCTCCAAGTGTACTCCCCATAACGATACCAGCATATATACCACAACATGTGTTTCACGAGTTTCCTAGACTTGGAGGGCGCCCTGCCAAACGCTTTCTGCGCCATGTCTTCTGGGTAGGTGCCTGTTTCCAGAGCGATGGCTACTTATGTAGCTTCATATCGACCCGATGCTAGAAACACGCTCGCAATCACATGGTCAAATCAAGGCCTTCAGGACCTCAAATCCCTGGATCCGGAGGACTACGACAGCAACCCCAAGAAGTGGCATGAAGACAAGGTCGCGGCCTTCCAAAAGGCCCAGAGCGCGCTGGCATCCGCCAATAGGGCCAAAATCAGGTGGGTAAACATTTCTGAAGTCTCCTTCATACGTTGACGGGCATGCGCACTCGGCAGGCGAGCGGCACACACGGGCGGAACCGATCCGAACGAAAAAGATCATATAACCGTCAGCTATAGGCAAAATAACAAGGAGATCAACTCGCCTAGGGGAGGAGGCTGGCACGTTTACACGGGGCGCTAGATCGCGCTGCCGCCACACAAAATCTCTTGCTACTCAATCGTATTCCGTGCGATATAGGTGTATTACTAGGATCTGTGTCCGGATTGCGCTCGGAAACGGAAACAATCTATGCTCCTTCTCTACTGAAAGCGTCAGGGAGTTTCATTGTCATAGAAGAGCAAAATGACACTAAAGTATCATTTCAGGAGAATCCAGATGGATCGCGCGAGATGCGACGTGTAGAAACGATAGGCAGATGAGGGTGCGTTTACTCTTTACGTCCGTGATGCTGGCCGAGCACATACCTGATTGGAAGGACAGAGTATCCACGTCACACCCTCACCCAACTGTTGGAGTGCAGAACCCTTTTAGACCTCCACGACTTGGGATTCCAGTCCCTCCAGGTCGCCGGAGGCCCCGACTAGCGTCTCCAAAGCTCTCTGCTCGATTTCTCCGGTCCCGCGCATGAAGTCAATATCTTGACGCTTGCTCGAGTTCATGTCGTTCTTCCCAAGGCAATCACTGAGCAGGGGACGAGATGCGTAGCTAGCGCGTCACATCGGGAAAGTGACGAGAGCAACCTCGAGGCACGGGAGCGGCACGGGCCGCGGAGAGCGATACATCACGTGCCGTACACCTCTACTCTCATCGACGACGGACATTGAGTCGGAATTCGCTGCCTTGTCTCCACGTACTGTATGCGTCTTGCGCACACAGACTTCTGGCTGCTATAAAAATTGCACACCTGGGACTGTCTCGAGCGCGAACGGGCCCGTGCGTACCAAGGTGCGTACAAGTCTTTCTCAATACACGGGTACACACGTCCACCAATCGCGTGTCGCCACTGTACCCTCCAGACGACCAGCGCTACGCTCTGCACTTCCTCTTATGGCGTATGCACCCTGCCTGGGCACCGGTGCCTTCAGACGGCTCGCGGTGCGATCACTTCGCTACAGATCACTTCGCTACGGCGCCGGCCCAGACTGAGCCGAGACACACCGTTGAAGCTTGGCTTCGATCATCGCCGCGCCGTACTTTTCTCCACCCCAGATCACCAGTCCTCACAGCGGGAACGCGAAGCACGGCGTCACTATGCCGGGACAGTCGTTTCGTTGTGTGATCGCGTAGGGCGCAACCAACTGCACAGCTCTTGATGAATTCCGTATCTGCGCTCCACCATCCTCGTTGTTCACGTAGCTGCCTCTTTACCGTTTATCTCGATGAACGTGCTGGTAACGAGGTGTCGATCATTCGCTCTCATCTCTCGCATAGCTATGAACTTTCACACATAACGCTCGCAGCGCTTCCTCGTGACCTCTGTTCCCGTGCTTCATCTCGGGAGTGGGATCAGCACGAGGTCGCGTTCATGAAGGAGCGCCACTATTTTCTATGTTGCCGCGTATGCCTCGGAGGACCAGCGTACGGCCATAGCGCACCCCGCGGTGAGCTCGCTAGGCGCGGGCAGCAGTCCCGGGCTCAACGGCATGCCTACCATTGGCTCGTATACACTGCCCTTGCTCGACACCGGTAAGACGAGCCCGCCGCGCTCACAGACCATCTGTTGAGGACGCCGCGACATCTGATTGGTTGCCGCCGTTAAGGCTGACTATAGGCAGCGTGCAGCACATATAAATCCTCAGCGTGGCGGGGGTCCGCTTCTCGATGCTCTATCGGTTCTCGCGCGACTATGGTCGACTCTGCGAGCGCGCTCGCTGGTCCCGTCGTCGAAGTGCCGCACAACACGTGTGCGTACTCTGTTCTACCCGCCTCCGCCGACTTATAACGTCCTCCACAGTTGCTATCGACGGATTACGCCACGTCTGTCTCGGCATTGTCTTGTAAGGAAGACTGGGCGTCCGCGTTTCCGGGAGACCGCGCTGAGCCTTCTGTAGATGGGAACTTGCCTCGACGGTCTGGTACGAGTGGGAAATCTTCAGTGGCAAGCGCCGTCAGCGCTGGACATTCTGGGTCTGCCTTACGAGGGTGATCCACGCTTCCCTTCTCAATGGCCTCATAGGTCTACTTCGGCGTCCGCACGGGTCTGCTCTTCAGCTACGTATGCCTGCTCGTGCAGCAGGACGGTGCTGTGACAGACCCTGGCAATTGCCAGGTGCGTCCTGCGGCGGATGACTGTACGGCTCAGTGACGCGCTCCGCAGGCAGCCTTCATTGTGCTGCTGGTGCGTGTCTCTTCCCCTCCGCCTATCCATACGCTTCTGACGCGTTTCCGCGACGCAGGCCTTCTCATACTTTACCTTCGCACTCGCGTCACTCATCATCGTCTTCCGCGCGTGAGTTCTGCCGCGCGCCCGCTGCTCCCTGCTCACGGTCGTGCACTGCCAGCGTCGCGATATGGAATCACAGTGCCGTGGTCAATTTCCTGGCCTACGGCGTCTGGCTCGCGAGCATCGTCCTGAATGTTCGCGGTTCGTCTCCTCCTCGTCGCGTCCGCACTTGCTCTAAACAGTCCGCAGATCTGTTCCTGGTACGCACCGTCCGCTCTGTGCACACGCCGCCGCTCATCATTTCGTACACTTACCGCTCACTACACCCCGCCTGTAGGCGCGTGCGACGTACGACCCGCAAGCAGGCCTCTGCGTGCCCTTAGCGACGCGGCACTTCCTCGTCAACTTGTGCGGTATCCTCGGCTCCGACCTCGCACTGCTCGGCATCATGCTCCTCGGCCTCCTGCGCCGCCAGGAGGCACACTTCGGCGTCGCGCGCTTCCTCTACTTCCAGGTACGCTCATCGTCACGCTGCGCGCTAGAGTGTAGAAGCGCCTAAATCACCTAGGGCATCGCGTGGCTCGCCCTGGCCTGCACGGCCGAAATCCCGACCGTGGTGCGCTGACATTGCTCGTTCATATTCTGCAGAGAACGTCTGGCATACCTGACTCCGGTGCTCGCGCGTAGGTCCTGACCGCGCTGGACATCAGCGGTACTGTGCTCCCATCCATCGATGCCGCAGCGGTGCTGACAGCTTTGCAACCGCGCAGACACGTGGAACATGATGTTCCACCCCCTGCAGCGTGCGCCCCGAACTCTCGCCTGCTCCGACGACGCTGAATTCTGCTCCGTCTTTTCATAGTGGTCACCCTGTGCGTCCTCCCGCGCGTCTCCCCGCGGCACCCGCCCCACTCACCTCCGCCGCTCTTCCGTAGAAGCATCTGCGCCTCGCGCATGTACCGCGCGCTGACGGGCTTCGGCACAGTGATGACGTTCAGGTGAGTGAATACCAGTGCCAGCTTCCGACGCGAGTTCTGTGCGCTGACGAGACGCGTGTCCCGACGTGCGACAGCACTGTTCCCGCAGACGAAACTGGGATCCGCTTCCGGATGCCGGCCCGGGTGCCGACGGCTGGTCCGTCGCTCGTTGAGACCGTCGAGCCCGGATCGTGGACAGACGGCGGCGACGGCGGGAGAAGAGCCAGGTTGCGCTCTGGCTCGGAGTCTGCGACTTAATGTGGCCCGGAGGCTACTATACTACAGTGCCAGTACTGTCCGAGAACGTACTGTAACCTCTGTTTGTTTGTTTGTTTGTATATATTTTACTGTCCAGGGGGAGTGGGACCCCGTATTAGACATTATACGAAATACAAAGTAACTTCTAAGCGTTCTCTATTGTAGGAGAAGGTTGCGAACTGTAGGAGCGCTCGGCCACCGAAGTGGTCTTGCGCGGTGGAAAGGTCGGGGCGCTCAGGGGAGGTGCGCCGTGCAGCTTGCTGCGACTACTTCACGAGTCTTCTCATGTGCGTGTCTGTCGGTCGCGCGACTTGAGAGAAATATAAGCCGTCATGTCATCCTCCTTCTCTTTCTCCGCCTCGCGATATGTCTGGGTCTCTCGAGTCGTGGTCCCTGGCAGCGCGTTCAAAACCCCAGCGGGGAAAAGCTTGCCGCCTCGCACGCTCGCCCTTCCATCCCCGCTCCCTACGCCTTGGATGTGGCGAGGGCCTGTCCGGCCGCTCGAGCGAATATGCGACGGCAGCGTCGCGACGTCACTGTCTCGGATGCGCTCGCGGGTACTGTAACCTCTACCCACTACTTAATAACGCAAACACGAGCTGGCCGGCGTAGTAATGAAGATCGCTTTCCCGTCTTCTTCTTGCGGCCATCAGTAAAGTGCAAGCGGGCCAGAATATCATGACAGCGCTCCCCCTCCTCGTGAAGTCGACACACGTAGAAGCCGAAAAGAGAAGCGCGACAAGCTCCGGCGCACGCCCGCATTCGACGTCTAACTTCGTCCGTCCTTGCCTCCGCGTCGTGCGTCATGGATCCACTGTATACCGCCCGGCCGGTATACACACGTCCACCGCGTCCCGCCCGATTTCCGAGAGGACGATCGCCCGCCGAAAACGCGCACATGACCCCGTCCGGCGCCCGCTTGCGCCCCTGCCGATCTCCGCTCCCGTTCCGTGCGCTGTGTTCCGCGCCGAAGCAGTGAACATGTGGGGTGCGCAAGAAATCCGCCGGGTGCACGAGAGGGTGCAGCGAGTCGAGGAGTCATTCAGATCGCATCGATCCGGATACAATCGTCCTGTCGCGAACTGGCGCGCAGTACAGTACAACACACGTCCCGCCCCGCTTTCCCGCGCCCGCGCGGCCCAAGCTTGCGCGCACCTCTCAAGCCTCCCGCTACACACCCCCCCTCTCGAGTCTGCCCGCAACCCCTTCCGCCTCGGCCCTCGCCTGCCCCAGCTCAGGATCAACGACGACCGGCTTCTCGACGTGCGGCGCGAAGGGCACGGGCGCAGTCAGCGGGCGGTGGAAGCGTGCGCGAAAGTCGTCCGTTGTGAATTCTGGGGGCGGAGGGCCGGGCTGATTGGGTTGCTGCTGTTGCTGTTGCTGCTGCTGTTGAGGTGGAGGCGGAGGAGGTGGAGGTGGAGGAGGAGGGACGGCGTGTGCGTGGTGTATGCGGCGCTGGGGGATACGGAGTACTAGTAAGTTGGGAGTAGGACGAGGGTATATGCGGGCGGACGGACCTGGTAATCCCACTGGTCCCACGCGGCGGCGATGACGGGCTCGAACGAGTCGAGATCCTGCTGGCTCATCCCGAGGGTGCGCAGGACCGGGCCCTTGAGCAGCGGCGCGCACGCAAACGCAAGCAGCAGCGTCCGCGCGAACATCGATCCGCCCGGCGCGTCCTCCTGCTGTGGCTGCTGTTGCTGCGCTTGTTGTTGTTGTTGATCCTGCGGCGTATCTGGTGGTGGCGGCGGCGGCTCAGAGACGTCCAGCGGGGGCACGAATGCCTGCTGCTCCGCGGGCACCTGGACCTGAACCTGCACGGGCACAGGCGACACGTGCTGGCCATCGTCGCCCATCTCGAGCCCGAGCTCGCGCATCTTGCGCTGCTTGACGAGCGCGCGGTGCTTGCGCTGCCGCTCGCGCGCCGCGACGCGGATGCGATCGCGCTTTGCGAGCTCTGCCGGGGAGAGGTCTGTTGCGCCCGGGGGCGGGGGCGGAGGAGGCGGGGGAGGGATGTCGTGTGCGGAAGACGGGTCCGG